>OMMV01188482.1:0-11308 GCA_900302635.1 Chatrabus melanurus | reverse complement strand
ACAGCCTGATTTTCTTATAAATTTAAAGACACCCTCAAACAAATTATGCCATTTTATCACCTAAAAGAAATGATTAATTACTTTTAAAGCTGAGATGTAGTCAGACATTTTACATATGTATTCATAAATATGAACTATTTAACAGCTTCTCTTTATTTAAAAGCAAAATTTAGACACATTTAATGCCTAAAACTTGCACAGTACTCTCTCTCTCTCTCTCTCTCTCTATATATATATATATACACACACACACAATTATTACAAAATTGTATATCGAAGGCATTTATTTTTAATGACTTCTGCCCACCTGAAATACCTTTACGCCCCACCAGGGGTCCGCGCCCATACTTTGTGATTATTGAGCTAAACTAAGCAAACACGAATTTGCAGAATTTTTTATTTATTTATTAAATGTCTTTTGTCGTACGTGGCTGTAATGTAGTGTTCACTAATCAATCATATCCGCAGCAGGAGAAGTGTTGGGCGACTTGAAAATGTTTGTGAATGTGTGATGAATCTGCTGACAGATGTTGCCGCTGTGAGGTAAAACACAACGGCAACCAGTTAGTTTGGGAAACCGGCAGGAATAAAACCGCGCATTTAATTTAACTCAGATATTCAACTTCAGCATAACTGAATTTATAAACTGACACTTTTCACGACGGTATAGCAACAGTCTAGCTAGGATTCAGCACCATATTTGGAAGAAGACATACTATAAGTTAACACCTCTCTCTCTCTCTATATATATATATATATTTGTGCGTGATATTTCCCGACTGTAATTAAAGATTCTTTTCATATTTTTTTAAAAAGTGTACTGGACGCGTACAGAGCCCTGGTGTTGCCAAACATGCTAACGGTTAGCGGTTAGCTTAGCCGATACGATAACGTTACAGAGGAACTCGTTAGCAGTTAGCACATCAAGTGTTGTGTCCATACCACAGCACGTGTCTTCTTTTCATAACACAAACGATGTCGTTCCCTGGCAATATTACACATACAACCCCATTCACGGGAGAAATATTACTGACTCTTGGCTGAAAACCTTCGTTAATGATGTTTCATCTCGTGCTTCGTAACGTATCGAGGAGAGGACACAAGAGCGGCCATCTTACTACTCCCACAGAGGGCATAACGGAAGTAGTTATCAGTGTGGATGATCACGCGTCATGGAAATAGTTATAAAACATTTAATTAACAACTAATTATGCAACAAAATACATTAATAAATCTGTTTACAAATTAATGTATTAATATCTAAATAAATACACTAATAAAGCAATTAATTATTTGACATTTTAATGGACAATAAAAAGAGGATTTATATTAAAAAAAGACAAATCAAATATCAATCCATCAATATGTAGTTCAAATTAAAAATGGATTTACAAAAATAACATTAAAACGTTCATTTAAAACGGATTAATCGATTCATAAATAAATAATGGAATTTAAAAAGCTATCTGAAATGTTCATTTAAAAATACATTTTTCAGTTCATAAATCAACACTGGAATTTAATAATCTATTTGAAAACGTAGTTTAAAAAGAGAAATCAACTGAATTCACAAACTGAATTAAGAATACAGATTTTAAATAGGTATTTAAAAGGGCAGTTTGCTCTGCACTTTACTTTTCCTATTAGCCATTCAATTTTCTTCGTCATTTTGGCTTCTACTTTTAAGCCGGTATCTCACTGGGCGAGTGAGGCGAATGGCCATTCGTCTAATTCAGCTCTTGGTCTCAATGTAGTCTGTAATGATTTTCTAAGCAGTCAGACTCAGTATCCCCATTCGCTAAGTAGTTGCTCGCCGCGATGTCATTCGCCTGCGGATTTTGAACATGTTCAAAACCCTGGTGGTGAATGAACGACTGCTTATTTTCACCAACTTGTCTCTAACTATTCACTAACTAGTCCTTTTACTCGCCAAGGAGTCGTCAATAGAATGCTACCACATCGCCCCCGGTTTGTTTCAGTCGCCTGGTTCTGGTTCACTTCATTTGCTACAAGTTCGGATCATGGTCGAAATGTGGTCGTCGGTCGTTAGCGAGTAATTAAAGAATTGAGGACGACAGACGTATGGCCACCTAGTGAATATTAACCAAATATTCTTCAACAAGACGCCCAGCAGTTGTCGAATCCGTTAAACGGTCATCAAAAAGTGGCAAATATGTCACCTTAATTTCGCCAAAAACTTGGCCAAATTCGTCTAGCAGTCGTCTAAAACTTCAGTCGTCACAGTCGCCAAACAATCGTCTTTCAATGAGACACCAGCTTTAGACTTTCTATGAAGATAAGCAATGCAAATTAAGAATTGATTTGATGGATCTGATTGGTTACAGGGCGGTAACCGTCCAGCACCAAAGGGTCAGAGCCCCCCTACTTTCCTTGCTAAGAAGTAAGTCATATATAGCCCCTGAGGGCCGGTGCTTATCTGCGGATTCTGAAGTGTGAAGTGAATGAGAGTCTAGGACTCCCCCTGGATGGGACATCAGTCTGACGCAGGTTACTTCCCCAGCTAAGGGGTACCCAATTACAGCTGGTTGGACTGGGACAATGCAGATTAAGTGTCTTGTCCAAGGACACAGACAGGTAGCATGAGTAGGATTCAAACCCATGTCTACAGATTGGCAGGCCAGCTCTTTATCCACTGAGCTACCTGCTCTACACTCTCCCTGCTAGCTTTTCCTATATTGTTTAGGCATCAAGAAGTCCCTTTTAGAAACATACTACCTTAAGTGTATCATATGTACCGTGCTCCAGGGCATTTTGTCTGAGCTTTTGTCTTGGCTTTCTCACTCTGAAATAGTCCAAAACGGAGTTTCAAGGAATGTTGCCCATGAACCATTTGATGTGAACTTCTCAAGTGCTGCAATCAGGGTATAGATTCCACAAAGATCACAGCATCGTCCGTGAAGTCAAGGTAAGCAAACATTTCCTCACCAACAAAGGCTCCTAAGATGCTGGTTTCTACAATCTGACCCAATGCCCAGTCCAAGAAAGCACTCAACAGTGTTGGAGTGAGAACACCTGACCAATGTCAGTATTCACTGAGAAAAAATCAGGAACAGAAGTACCCACCAAATGTTTTAATTTGACCTTAGATTATCAAAAGAACACTCTCAACTCACTGGCCCAGGATTACCACTCTATCCTAAAATCCTAGAAAAAAAATCCACTGATATGCAAAGTGAAAATAGCTACATCATGCAACAATACCACCAATTTGTATTAAACTTTGAGTTGCTAAATAAATATGTTAAATACACTTTGCAATGTTTTTATTCATAAACATTGATAACTAGGGAAATAGACTTACTATACACAGCTACAATTAAAAAAAATATAATGGTTAGATTTACAGTATGTCAATAGTTAATAGGTTTGGCGGCACAGAGGTAATATTTTTAGATTTCAAAGTGTGCCGCTGTATTCTTAAGTTTGTGAATGGCTGTTCTACAGTATATTGTGTGGGGATATTTGAGTATTTAAATTAGTTAGTTAAATTTGCTCAGGTACTGGAATTACAAGAGGTGAATACATTCGATATTGCAAGAGTGCTTGTGATATTGGTAATGAACTGATGTCTAAATTGCTGGGTGTTTTTATTGAGATGCACAGGAGTATTTGCGATTTAATCACCATTATGAGATTATTGTTTGCAGTGTGAAAAAATATTGTGCTTAATTTTTTTTCATGTATTACTTTTACTTACACACCCACTGGCCTTAATTTATCCTTGAACTTCTTTTTAAATCCACAGTACCAAATAAACAGAAGGCATCTGTGCATTACTTATAGTCAATCATAAGTCTCTTTTTTTCCTCATGATCATGAGAGACTTTCTCATAATTAGTAGACAACAACAATTAATAATGGTGGGAATATTGTTTTCTTTTCAAAAGGCATAAACACTGAAAAACATGAAACTTGGACCGACTTAAAATTTATTCTCATTTGCTACACCTACATTTATTAGTTTCTCTCAAAGTATATTTATAATTTAAGGTTTCAAAATCTTATAAATATACTTTGAGAAAAACGAATACATTTAGGTGTAACTAATTCCAGCAATTTTTTAAAAAGTTGGTTCAAGTTTCACTTTTTTCAGAGAACAGACTATTATAAATGTGGGTAAAATGTCAACAAAATAAATGATTAATGACTTGATTTTCATTTTTGTGTTATACAGCTTTGAAACAGACCAAACAATGATAATAATATTGTTTAAAATATTGAAAGTATGAAAAAAGTCTAACCACTCAATTAAAATTTTAAAATATATATTTTTTAAAAAGCCATAACTGCCAACAATGAAATGAAAATAAATTGCAGCATCCTTTACCAGAAAAAATATCATTCAAATAAAATTGAATGCAAGCTGCATTTCTCATAACCACCGACGGGATAAACTTTCTTTCTGCAGCAGTTGTCACCATCGGCAACAGAGCAACCCATGCTGGTATTCTCGTAAAGACAACTCCAGCGTCTGATTGTACCAGATTGTCACGAGGGGCTTTTATGTCTTCACAGGACAAAAAAGTAACCAAGACTTGCAATGTAGTCACTGCAAACTGCTCATCTCTTCTTTACTTTGTGCTGAACTGCACTGATGATGGATCTGCCTTGTGATTCAGTGACACATCCTGAGGAGAGGAGACCACCAAGCTGCAAGGTAAAGATAATTCAAGTACCTCAGACATTAAAATTCTTCTAAAAGTCTGATTTTAGTCTATATTAATGTCTATGAACTGAAAAGTTTAAATTTCAGGTTGGAAAACTAACACAAAGCATCCACCCTTCTTAATGTGTCCAGAGAAACATTTAAGCCTCATGTATAAAGTTGTGCGGTAATTTGTGTGAGCGGTAAATTGTGTGCTCACTGTGATGTCGGTGGTGTTTAGATCGTGGAGCTCCATGTGCTGTACGTGCCAGATGACCAGTGGAATGTGAAGCTCAATAAAGTTCCTGCTGAAGCCATCGAGAGCTTCGTGTCTGCTGGCTTCATCAGGTCAAACTGCTGGAAATGTTTGAGTGCGAAACATCAAATTCAGACAAGAGAAAGGGAGAGTGTAGATGAAGTGCACTTTAAAATACAAAAGTGTAAACATTTACAAATCAGAATTGTTGCACAAAGAAGTTGTAGTGTAAGTCAATGTAAAGTTTTCAAATTAAATACACCATCTGGTCTTATTTTTGGATTTTTAAATACACCATATGGAATTATTTTGAGATTTTTAAATATACCATTTGAAATAATTTTGAGATTTTTGAATATACCATATGGAATTATTTTTGGTCACAGCATCTCTAACATTTCATTAAAGTTCAGACTAATTAAACTATTTCAGTTGAGTTTTTGCAGTGTTGCCCAGTGCACATGTTTTATGAATGGATATTGTGATGACGTTCACTCGACCACTATAATGTAAAAAAAAAAATTGTTTTTGTTAGGGTTTATCCTGATGTCTCTCTGAGAGCTGTGAGGAGTGAGCTGGATGTTCTCCTCGGAGCAGAGAGGAGCATCAACAAATTTTCCTTCCTGAAATGTGTAGGCCGCAGTTTGGCTCTGGTGAGGAACAATGCTGACAGATTAACAGCTTCACTATTCAGGCTGCAGAGAAAACGTGTGAGACCACAAAGGAGAACCCGTTTCCACTGACGTGCTTCTTGTGTAAACACGAACTCTTCTTCATGTTACAGGTCAAAAGCAAACAGGAGAAGGATCTAAAAGTGAAAACGTTCGCTCCACCGTATGTATGTAGAACAAAGTTTTCATATTTGTATTTGATCTGTTTTATTTGTATGTCAGATTTAAACCTCTCCCACATCTTTAACAGACACCTCTTCAAACATCTTTATCAGAAAATAACTGTTTCAGAATGCTCAAAATACCAAATGAATAATTTATCTAGAGAGAACTGATTTGACCTCAATGTTGGCGATATCTGATGATCTCTCTACAAATAGCTTTTTGTGATTTTCAAATGATGTTCTGAAATGCCTTAAGCAGCTTTACATTATAAATATGTTTAAATGGAGAATTGTGAATTAAGATGATCCTCAGCTGACTCAATTGTTTTTCTTTTTTGTTCATTTTACACATATGTATCATTATTTCAATAAAAATATTGTTGGCAAAAAAAAAAAAAACTAAATGAATCAATTGTTTCAGAAATTGTTTCAAAAAACACAAAAAGAAACAATTGTTTCATAAAATGATCCAGTGTTTCAAATGACACAAAAAAAAACCAAACAATTGTGTTAGAAAGCAAATAATTGTTGCAAAACGCTTGAAAATCTAGACCATCTAGTTTCTACAGAAAAGTATCAAATCTCACAAATCTAAATGAACCATTTGCTTCAGAAAGATTCACTGTTTCAAAATCCTGGAAACACTTACATAAACCAATTGCTTTAGAATTTAACTGCTTCAGAATGCTCAAAACATTAAATGAGCCAATTGCTTCAGAAACCATTTGTTTCAAAACTACCAAATTAAACAATTCCTTCACATTATGATTCCATGATTAAAAACACTTGAAACACGAAATGAAAATTGTTTCAGAAAGATCGCCTAGTGTTTCAAAACATGAGAAACATTACGATGGTCACATCATCTACCTCCAAAATGAACATCTGGCTCCACTGCTGTTTCATTGTAATAGATTCTAATTAGATCGGCATGAAAGTACACTTTTTTTGTGAGTTGTGGGATATGTGTGACTGATCAGTGGGTTGATCTTAAGAGACACTGCTCAAAATGAGTAACATTTCAAAATCTTCTTTTGGGAAACAGAGATTTGATCCAGAATCCACTTCAGGGTCGCACTCAGCACCAGAATCTAATGCATTCTTTCCTCTTGATCAGACTGATCATTCCATCGACTTCCTTCAGATCATCTGAAAATCTTTTTAGTAATTCTGCTAATAGACAAATGCAGGTGATTACATATGGTGGATTGGATTATTACATATTAATTTATTTTTGGTATTGTACAGACACCACTGTGGACTTTTAGGAATGAACAAATCGTCTGTTTGTGCATTTAGTAGCTTTCAGTTTTGTTATTATGCTGAAAGCTTTTCCCACTTAATTTCATTTCAACTTTCACTGATGTCCTTTTTGATCTTTACCGTATCTCTGTCCTAAATCTGGGCTGAGTCTGATGATGATCAGACGTGTCCCGGTAATGTGTGTTTGTCACGTGTGGTTATGCAGGCCCCACAGCCGGAGCTTTACCTGCTGCCCATCGTGGAGAACGACAGCAGTGTTTGTTCACAGTCTCTCACCCTGGAAACTGGCAGCAGCTCCCCGGACCATCACAAGTCCTGCAGCCTGCCAGCGGGGACAAAGGAGTCTGTTAAATTTCCTAACATCCCCCAGTGTTCCCATCAGCCACCTCCCACCCCCAGCCTGGAGGAGGAGGTGGAGGAAGAGCAGAGCTGCAGCTCGTCAGAGTGTGAAAAGTCAGAATGTGTGGAGCAGGAGGTTTGTTCCAGAAAGGCCCCAAATCAAAAGGTAGTCCAACCTGTGTCACAGACCAAAGGTAAAAATGAAACTTTTAATGTCTTACTTTCTGCACTCAGGCAAAGAATCTATCATTAACGTATGAACCGCTTTGAACCGACACTTTTCACTCATCATGATGTGACCTGACATTTGAGCTGAATCTAATGTGGGAACAAACACGGCACGTTTGCAATTTAAAGCAAAACACTTTTAATCAGAGCTGCCACGATATATCCTGACATGAGTACATTTAATGGGCCTCAATTACAATTTTTCAAAGTGATGTCTTCAAGTTACCTTTTGAATGTTGTATCAGATAAAGCCCATCCAAAACAGAAAATAAAATTATTAAATGTACAATAATTAAAAAAATAGGAAAGCAGGAAATTGTTATATTTTAAAATCTGTGACATGTGAAATGATAAAAGATGAAACAATCATAAAATAGTTTACAATATATTAAATTTAGTCTTTTCAGTATCAATTCACTTTACTGTGGCTTTGTCTATTGCTATGTAAAAGCACATTTACAACAGTGAATTTTCTTTTCAAATATTGATTTTTTTTTCCACATAATTGCTTCATGCACATTGTTTAATATTTATAAAATGTATATTTTGTGAAATATTTTCCTTCTGAACGCCATCATATCAGCTGTTATAAATCAGTGGATTTCTCACTTTGGAATCGAGCTGTCATGATGCTTTACAGCTGTGTGACGTTGCAGCAGCTCAGGTGAAGGAGTTACCAGAGAAAGAAGAAAACTGCAAAAAGAAAAAGCTCCACAAACAAAACAGAGCAAGTGGAGATTCAGGAGAGGCCGAATCTTTGGAGGACAGAGACTCTGGCTTGTGGGTCACAGACAGGTAAAACACACTGAAATAGGAAATGTGGGTCACATCTGTCGAGTGTGCAAAAGGTTTATGCACATTAACGTGCCTAAAACTCATGAAAATGGAAACATGTAACACTTATAAATAAGTAGGCATATATGACAACTTTTCACCTTTAAAAATACATTTGTTTTAGGTGGTCTCTTGCAATTTATAAAAAAATGAGGGTGCATTTAATCAGGTTTTAGCAATTATTTAAATTTTAGTGATCAGCAGCAGCTGTGTTTGTGCTGTTGTGTATCGAGCAGGTCACCTTCAAACAGTGTGTTGAATTTGAAAGCGAGGTTTGCAATGCAAAAAGTGATTAGTTTAATGAAAATAACAATAATAACCGCTGGGATAGGCTCCAGCCCCCGTGACCCTTAACTGGAATAAGCAGGTTTAGAAAATGAATAAATAAATCATTATTATTAATAATAATAACTTGATTTTTGTTGAATAGGAAAATTTAGAAATATATATATGTGTGTGTGTGTCTGTGTGTGTGCGCGCATTACATTTTTAAAAAGCAATCCAGAAAAAAAATTAAAAAGTCATTAAAGAAAGCGAAAAACATTTTCAGGTGGATAAAAACTTGACATAGGTTTACAGCCCAATGCATAATTTCGCATAGACAACAAACAGGATAAGAATTAATAAATTAATCAACATATTCTTATAAAATTACAGGGCAGTTTTAAAGGTAAAGCGTGGTCACACCAGATATTTATTTTGTTTAATCTTTAAAGCTTAACAGTCTTTATTGTAAATTAGTTGATCTCTTGAAGTTTGAAGTTCTGCATCATTTTTATTATTTTTTCAGCATCTTCGACACACACACAGACACACACACACAGAGTGCACATCATACACATTTTACTGCTGTTTCATATAAATGTGTGTCGACTTGCAGACTCAGGAAATCAAAAACCACATGGACACTGAAATCCATCAGGAATGAATCCAAAATTGAGGTAGAGTATGTCAGCCAGCATAAAGTGTTTTTAAAATGAGCAGGAAGTGTCCGCTCTCTTATTGTGATGAGTTGAATTCACTGTCAGTGAGTCCAGTGGAGGCGATGAACTAAACAAACACTATCATTTCTTGGCTGTTTGTAGGTGACAGAAAATCCTGCTGCAATGTCTCGGCCTGTTCAGTGCTCTTCTCCACCTGCGGCTGAGGACGACCACAAACCTGCAGCCTCTGCAGACTTTCAGAAAAACAGTAAGCCGTCACTTTGACACCTTCACAGGAATAACGCACATTGTTTTAATGCACCTGACACCATTCATCTGTCCGAAGGAGAGGAACTAATGGCAGAAATCAAAGTGGTGAGGGAGGAGAGGAAGTGCCTGGAGTGGACGCGACAAGAGTTGGTACGAAAGGGCAAAGACTTATTGGCCCAAAACAGACACCGTAGGAACCAAGGTGTGGACCAAGTACTGTCCAGTGAAAAGTAAAGCCGGGTCATTCCAGGTCAAACCGACGCTCCCACATCATTATTCATACAGGAACAATTTAAAACTCTGCACTCTTCCAAAACAAACAAACAAAACTGTCATGGAGATGAAAACTAAGATGGGGGTAATTTAAAAAAAAATTTAATTACTGCAATAGGAGTACCGATTAAACATAAGGACCATCCTTGAAGAGCAACTTTATAGTTTTTGTGCTTCATCTACTGTTTTTATTTTTTAGCTACCGGTAAGTTATCTTGTAAACTTTAATCACCAAAAAAAAAAAAAAAACAATATGAAGCTCTTTTGCTCTTCAGTAATAACTTTTGTACAAAACATCAGCTTTTTAATTCACGTTGGACAATAGAAAAACTTTTGATGACTCTCCAGTCGTTGCATTTTTCATTCAAATTTTATTCCTGTATCTGAAAATAGGTTCATTTTGGCACAAATCTAAACTCTGCTGCTGTTGTCTTCACCAATTTAAAGCCCGTGACAGCTGGAAAAAGAAATATTTTGTGACAAAGAAGGCCACGGCACCGCTGGAGGACAACCTGAGAGATTTGCGAGAAGAACTGGAGACATTTTACAACAAACTGTTGCATCAACTCCACGCCAGAGACAGCAGAGGCAAAGCCAGACAGCCGGGGAGATCTGCAAAGGTTAAATCTTATTTATCTGCAGCTTTTACACGATTACTGCTGCAGCAAAACTCAGAAAGAAGCCTATAAAATTGAGTAACCCCTCCCCCCTGTACAACAAATCACAGCCATAGTTTTCTTAACCCTTGGGGTCTGTGGACGATGAAATAGATGTTTGTGGGGAAAAAATGAAGCACTTTTTGGCTTGTTTCTGTCTGAAGGGGGGTTGCGTGTTTTGACAATCCTCAAAACAGCACAAAAATTAACATGCTGTATGTCAAAATGACCAGAATTTTATAAATTATGTAATGGGTTTAGTTTTAGCAAAGTACATACCTAAAATATTAAAAATTCTCATGAAGACACTTTTTTCCCAATATATTCTCTGATACAGTCTGAGGTGATTTTTTTCCTATGATACTGTTCTGAACACACCTTGGAGGGTGAGCTACAGAAAATCCCTGCTTGGTCTGGAAACAATACAGTGCATTCAGAAAGAAAGCTCCTCCCTGCATCAATTCGCTATATGCCATTCCTCAGAGCATCTCCGACACATTTATCCACCCTATAATATTATTCAGAATATTACGCAAAACATATGTTCAATACATAAGTATTAAAGTGTTTTCTTTTTAAGAATTCTTTTTAAAATAACTGCCTTTCTTCATTTGAAGAAATTTTGACTTGATCCTTGTAAATCTGATTCTTTTGACACCTTGAGGATGTCTATAGCTTAATAAATGCCTTTTGAATTTTATTTTTCGTGATTTTTTTTTTTGAAAGAATTGTCAAAACGCGTAAATCCATCTAACAAGCATGAAT
>OMMV01188474.1:0-12858 GCA_900302635.1 Chatrabus melanurus | reverse complement strand
TCTGGAGTACTTTATTATTTTCTTCATATTACAATATTTAAAAAAAATCAAATCAAATCAAACCAGCCCAAATTACTAGTTGTGTGAATGGGGTGAAGTCTGCCATCTCTGATTGCCTTGTTTTGCATGGATTGATTGTAATATATGAGAAGTAGAGATAGTTTATTATTATTCCAATTGTAATCTTCATTCAGTCAAAGATCTTAGTATCAAAATATGGAGACAGAACTTCTGCATTCTGAAAACAACGTTATACAATGTGTTTAAAGGTCCTATGTCCAATCTGGACCCTTATTTTTTTTCACTTTATTTCAGTTACCTTCAGATTTGCCAACTTCTATCTCCATCATAATTCTTTTAAAAAAGAAAGGTGTCCAAAATTTACTTACAAGAGCTCAAATAACTTATATCTGAAACACTTTATTTCAAAAGCACCATTCTGAAAGCAGTATTGGTACTGTACTAACAAGGCCTTTTCAAAATTAACATAACCGCATTAATAATTGATTTAAACAACAAATTCACATGTTGGTCTATCTCTGGGCCAACTGATACTTGAAACACCAGCTGTACTAAAATGCCTATCTGGAACAATATCCATAAGGCATGAAATCAGTATACACACACTTATGTTAGGACTGGCAACACAGACCTATATTTTTATAATGTACTGACATGATTAACTCTACCTTTGGCAAAAGTGGACATAGAACCAGTTAATTCTCAGCGAACGAGTTGTCATTTTCATGCCCAGCACACACATTGTAATGTTCTTGGACTCCCCTGAGCGCCCATGGGTGTGTTGGTCTTAAAATGAGGTGTGGTCAGACACAGTGTTGGTGCACTGTTATTGTGAGGCAGCAGAAAGTGACTGCACCACAGACCAACAAAAACATCGTCTAAAGTCGAGCACATATTTTTCCTGCTATTTATATGGTGCAATATTCAGACACGCCTTAAATAGCAGGTTCACATTGTGCATGTACTCTGCTTGTACACAACAAAACCGAATTGGAAAAAACCCCCCCAAACAAAATAAAAGTAAACACGTGAAAAAAAACAAAAACTTCACCCTACTTGTTCACCACTTCACCTCAGGGAACTCTGGTGGCTTTGACACTTTGTGTGCAGATCAGATAACTCGCCAGAAAACCTCTCTTAAATACAACCCATTTGCACCCTATGTCTTACTTTACACTCAAGATTATGTGCTATGTATATACCAAAGTGGAATTGAATACTTTCATCCCAAAATGGCATAAGAACCAGTGGTGCTTATGGTGTTTTGTGATGAAAGTCTTCAAATGGATACGCCCCAAATGCACTTAGACTGTGTGCTATAGTTAATCAAAATAGGGTCCATAGTGTGTTCTCATGGAGACACTGTGGTCCTATTTGTGTGTTGGTGTGAACCACACCTCTCTGTCCAGTGTGGGCTCTTTGACGATGATGCTTCCATCACTCTTCATCTCGAACATATTTACATCAGGTGAATTATCCACAAATTTGTAGGCGATCATGGAGTTAATGGTCCCTTCCTCATCGGCATCAGTAGCGACAAGTTTCATAACAGTAGTACCTGTAAAGAAACAGCATCATCACTTCAACATCATTTAAATTCCTGAAAAACAGCAAACTTTTTACAGTTACTCATCCTGGACTCCCATCACATCAAACAGCCTCATTGCTCTTCACAAATCATTAGTTTATCTCCCCATTTCATCAACTGTTCAAATAAAGCAGTGAAAATACATTGCTTTTGTTTTAATACAGAACGTGTTCATCAAAATATCATCAAAACAGAAGCAATGCCATGGTACTGAAAACAATAATTGTGAAGTTGTGGTCCCTTTAACTTTCAGTTTGAAGCACTTTAGTAACAGCAGACTGAATGGAACTGGCCTGACAGAAAGAACATACAGTTGCGGTTAGAAGTTTACATAGACTCATCATGGGCATAAATGTCATGGTAATTTTGGGCTTTAATGATTTCTTTGAACTGTTCTTTTGCCAGGGTAGAATTGATTGTATAGCATACATCATTAATTACTCTAAAAAACGAGAATTGAGTGCACAAGTTTGAATTTATTTTGGATTTTCACGAAACCACACAGGCTCAAAATTATACATACAGGCTCAAATATATACATACACCCCCACTAATATTTGGGTAAATGTCCCTAGCAAGCTTCACCTCGACCAAACACTTTTTTGTAGCCATCAACAAGCTTCTGGCATAATTCTGGCTGGATATTTGACCACTCAGAGTTCATTTAAATTGGTTGGTTTGCTGGCATGGACCCGGATTTTTACCATAGGTCACACATTTTCAACAGGGTTGAGGTCGGGGCTTTGGGAAGGCCATTCCAGAAGCCTGCTTAGTCCAACACACAACCAGTTTTGATGTGTAGTTGGGATCATTGTCCTGTTGGAACACGCAATTGTGGCCATGTTTCAACCATCTAGCTGTTGATTAAGTAAGGCAGCATAGCCAAACAATTGTTAATTTTGTGATAAAAGCTTGAAATTTCTACCACAGTCAGTACATACCTTCAGATGTGGAGGCAAGTTGGATAAGAGGTCAATGAAGGAATACACAGGGTGCAAAATTTAAAAATCCTCCAATCATTTTGAAACATATACTATATTATTTGCCTGATCATAAAGATTCCAAAAAGGTATAGTTTGGACTATCTGACTGAATGTTATGGAGTTATGGGGTAAAAACAGCAAAAATGGTGACAAACGTCAATTTCAGTTTGTACAGGGGTCAAAAGTTAAAAGTTGCTCCAATTTTGGTAAAAAGTGATGCAAATTACTGATCGAGCAGACATGGTTTTAAAAAGGAATCTTTTGCCACCCTGGCAAAAGAACAGTTCAAAGAAATCATTAAAAGCCAAAATTACTATGACATTTATGCCTATGATGAGTGTATATAAACTTCTGATCGCAACTGTAAACACACTAAATGAAAATTTTAATATATTATGCCTTCAACCAAAGCTGAAAATCCCAGGATAAAGTGATAATATAACAGCTGTGAGGTCCAAATTTGAGTATAGCTGTTAAGTACAATAGTCAGTATCTGACTTTATGAAAATCTCAAATTTGTAATGGAAGCACCTTCACATGTTCTTCACATGAGAAATTGGTTGCAATGTCAAAAAAAAGATGTGGACTCTCATGTTTTAAAATAAACTAATAAATGATGCAGTATCCACATCTGAATCCCAATTAACTCCAAAATAAAGTGCTTTGTTGCTCCAGAAAGACAGACAGACAATCACAACTGGGCAGAGGTGATAATAATTGCCATATTGATTGATGCATTTTGATGTTTGGAAACGGAGAAGTAGTTGTGCACGCACAGTGCTGCAAGCTCTGATTGCTCTTGTGTTATTGTGTTTCAAAGTCTTGACAGGGCAAAATGAGTCATTGCTGCACTTGCAAAAAGAATATAGAGTCCATTTTGAAAACTTGCATGTGGAGGCGTGGATTCTTCTGAGGCACGACAGAGTAAAACACCTTTGATATTTTGTCCAACTGCTCAACACACAGTTCGGAGAGTAATTTCATAAACCAGGGGCGGGAAGTAACGTACTACAAGTAATGCACTTTCACAAAAAAAGGCATTTTTAGAGAAACAAGCAGTTTTCATATTGCTTTTTTTTAAAAATTGCATTTCTACTCTTACTCAAGGGCAACATGGTGGGTAAAGGCACAGCCACACTATCACGTTTGGGCCAACATGGACGAACGTATTTGCAAACATCATGTACGCTGGAGGCCAGTGACTGAAACAGACCGGGGAGGGGGGGGTGACATGGTAGCGGTCTATTGAAGATTCCTTGGTGAGTAAAAAAACTAGTTAGAGACTAGTTAGAGACAAGTTAGCGAAAATGAGCAGTCGTACATTCGTCAGCAGGGTTTTGAACATGTTCAAAATCCGCAGGCGAATGAAATCAAGGCGAGCAACTAATTAGTGAATGGGGATTCTGATTCCGACATGTTAGAGAATAATTTCAGACTACATTGAGACCAAGAGCCGAATTAGACGAATGGCCATTCGTCTCTGTCGCCATTCGGTCGCAAGCCTAGTGAGATACCAGCTTTAGGTGAATTGGTGACTCCAAATTGACCATAGGTGTGAGTGTGAATGTGTTTGTCTGTCTATATGTGTCGGCCCTGCAATAGACAGGTGGCCTGTCCATGGTGTACCCCGCCTCTCGCTCAATGACTGCTGAGATAGGCCCCAGCCCCCGTGACCCTTAATTGGAATAACCTGGTTTAGAAAATGAATGAATGAATGCTCTTACTCAAGAAACCTTTTGAGTCAGTGATCAACTTTTTACTTCGTTATATTCGCCAAAGTTCAGTAATGTACATGAGCCCATGCTTGAACAAAGATTAGAGTCTTCATGAGAAGAGTTGGAAACACACTAACCCCATCCTTATTTTAACAATTTAATTTGTAACTTTGGATTCAATATCAGCTACTTGCTGCTCAGCGACCAGAACAATCTGGTTTCCCACCCAAAAAGTGACCATCGACCGCATTCTAGCTCTGCAAGTACATAGAATGCAAGTGTGAAGATTGCCAGTGCTTCTTTGCAGCCTATGTTGATTTTCACAAAGCGTTCGATTCAGTTGATCGGACTGCTCTCTGGGACATCCTCAGAATTCATAGCATCCTCAAGAAGGTGCTGGACATCATAGCCAGCCAATACACAGATACTGTGTGTGCTGTTCAGAACGGGGCAGAGACTCAAAGTTTTTCCCAGTGAAGACCTGTGTTCATCAGGGATATGTTCTGACTCCACTGTTCAATGCTTGCATGGGGTGGATGTTGTGTAGGGTTATGGAAACCAGTGACTTAGGTGCTTTTGTTAGAGAGGAAAGGTTGACTGACCTTGATTTCACAGACAATCCTGTGATCTTTGCGGAATCAATGAATACCCTGATTGCAGCACTTGAGAAGCTGTGTGAGGAATTGAAGTGTCTGGATTTGTGATTGGACTGGATCAAGACTAAGATCCAGGCAATCAATGACTTCCTGGACTCGGCCATTGAAAGTATATCTGTATGCGACAAAAGTGTTGAACTTGTAGAGACATTCGCCTATCACGGCAGTGACATTCATGTCTGTGGGTCTTCGGCCTTTGAAATCAATACACGCATGGGAAGAGCTTATGGAGTCATGAGGTCACTGGACAGAGGTGTTTGTCAATGCCAATATCTTTGCAGGACAACAAAGGTCCAAATCTTTCGGTTCCTGGTGCTTCCTGTATTATTGTATGGTCGTGAGACTTGCACACTAAGCCGTGACCTAAGGTGACAAGTGGATGTCTTTGGTAACAGGTCGCTGTTTAGGATCCTTTGGTACCAATGGAATAACTTTGTGTGAAATGAGTGGTTACTTAGGGAAGCTCAGATGAGAAGTATCACTCACTTGCATTGTGAGGGAGCATAAACTATGACATTTTGGCCATGGCGCGTTTCTCTATGCATGATCCAGCACATAGGTGCCACAGTGTTGGGGACTCCAGTGGCTGGAGAAGGCCAAGGGGATGCCCACGCTTCACTGGTTGCGGTAGATATAACCGTAAATCAGAAAAGGTTGGGACGATATGGTAAATGCAAATAAAAAAACCCGCAGTGATCCTTACATTACTTTGACTTCTATTTCATTGTAGACAGAATGAACCCAAGATATTTCATGTTTTGACTTGACTTATTCATCTCCACAGCTCATGCAGTGCAGTACATCAGTAAGCACCCTCGAGATATGCCCTTTGGTGTTCTATGATGGTTTTGTCTAATCCCTGGATGTGGCTTCAAACAACTTTCCCCCATCAGCAGAAACACATCTTTTATTTTCCTTTCAAAGTGCGACGATGTTCTTTTGCAGTGACTGCCGTGCTTGCTAATCCTACCACCAAACCCAAGAGGAGTTTTATACAGGCTGAAGGAGCATCTGCAGTCCCAGATACAGTTTAAGTTTGTGACAAGGACACAAAATGATAAGTACTGTAAATGGAATGCACTGGTGTAATGCTCTTCCATCTGATACAGATGCTCAAAGCATTTTACAATGATACTTCACATTCACCCGTTCACATACACACGTCAGGGTTCTGCCATGGAAGGTGCTCACCTACACACCAGGAGCAACTTGGGGATTGAGGACTTTGCTCAGGGGCACCAACGTGTTTTTACTGTCTGATCGGGGAATTGAACCTTCTGGTCACAAGCTCAAAAGACATCTGAGAATGGCCTATAGATTAATGAAGTGGCTGGACAGAGGTATATAGTTATCCCCATACTTTTGCAGGAGAACAAAGGTCCAAGTCTTTGAAGTTCTGGTGTTTTTGGTCTCAGTGCTCAGTGTATGGCAGAGACTTGGAGTCTAACTAGTAGTCTAAGACAACAACTGGATGTCTTATTTGCGGTCTCTGGAGAATACTTGGGTACCACTAAAAAGACTTTGTTTCAAATGAGCAGTTACATACGGAGATTCTGATGAGTTGTACAACTTGCATCATGGGGAAGCCTCATGTGCAATGAAGTGGTGTATTTCCCTGAGCAAGTCCAGCATGCAGGTGCCTTAATGCTGAGGCCCCCAGTGACTGGACGAGGCCAAGGAAACACCCATGTATAATCAGGCTGCAGCTGATGGGACAACTTTTCTGTCTGGGTTTTGTCCAGTTTGGATCCAGTGTGGTTCAGTAGTGTGGTGGATCCAGCAACGTGTAGCAGCAACGGTTGCTTCTAAACTTGATCTGATATTATTCATCTGTCTTAACTGTCCAAAGAGATTTAAGTCATAGTGAGTTTGTGAGATGATTTGTAAATGTAGACTCTCTGAGGTATGACAAGCCCTTCATTTGTGCTACAGATAATTTTTTTTTGATCGATAAAGACATTGATGCAGAGGTAGAATATGGCAGGGAGCTTTGTGAGTGGGCAAGCTTTTAAAATTGTATTTGGCTTTATGGTCAGACCATATTACATTTGTACTTTTCATTTGTGGATGATCTACGCTTCAACCCTCACCTATGGTCATGAGCTTTGGGTAATGACTGAAAGAACAAGGTCACGGACACAAGTGGCAGAAATGAGGTTCCTCTGTTGGGTATCTTGGCTTACACTCAGGAACAGGGTGAGAAGCTCAAATATCCAGGAGGGACTCGGAGTAGAGCCGCTGCTTCTTCATATCAAAAGGAGCCAGTTGAGGTGGTTCGGGCATCTGGTGAGGATGCCTCCCGGTCGTCTCCCTAGGGAGGTCTTCCAGGCACGTCCAACTGGGCGAAGGGCCCGGGGAAGACCCAGGACACGCTGGAGGGATTATATTTCCCAGCTGGCTTGGGAATGCCTCGGGATCCCCAAGAAGATTTATAGGACTTGGCCAAAGATAGGGAAGTGTGGGCTGAGCTGCTTGGTCTGCTGTCACTGTGACCCGGCCCGGATAAGCGGCAGTAAATGAATGAATGAATGAATTTCTGGATGAGGGTTCATCTTAAATTTACCCTTATACACAGATTTTCAAGCCTAAGCTAAAGATCTTGACTAAGCCCAACAGCACCCCTGTCCCCATTTGCAGCCTTGGCTCATTTAGTGGTAAATATTAAATATTTAAAAAAATATAACAAATATAAACTTTGGTTAATTTGCGAGGATTTCAAGTCTTATGTTAATTCATATGTGTGTCTTTGGGAGCAATGTCCTTTAGTTTCCCTTTGAAAGGGTTCATACACCTATCAGTTTGAGCTCATGTCACCGGAGCCGCAGCTGTGCAGTGTTGCTGGACAAAATGACAATGAAATGACAGCAAAATTTCAACACAGTGTATAATGTACATTTAAAGTCAGAGTGTTGTGCTTATATCAGGTTGAACATTTGTGATAATGATACACCAAAGCAGAAACACCAACCTTGAGGGCTCAGCTCTTTCACTGTTACAGGCTGTATGATACCAAACACTGGAGGGTTGTCATTCTCATCGGAAATTTTGACTGTTAGGTCGATGTCATTCTCTGCTAGTGTACCATTAAGGTATGTGGCAACACCCTTCAGCTGAAAGAGTAAGAGATAAACACAGCATTATCGTCTTGCAGCATGGATGTTTTAGTAAAATAAATAAATTATGGACGTTATATGCAATCTAGAAGCAGTGGTGGCCTTGGTGGCCACCATACCTAGGATTTGGAAGTGAAAGAGACTGGAAAAAAAAAAAGCTCATTTCAAGATGCATGTTACATCAACCACACCTGCTCCTAATTTACATCATGCAAGTAATGATAACATTATTTGTTGCAACAACCTCAGGCATGTCCAACAGGAGGCAGAAAAGTATAAGATTATTCCCTGCAAAAAGCCTCAACATGTTCACCAGATTGGCACTGTTCAGCAGGCGGCAGACAGGTCTATGGTACATTGTATAAGAAAAACTAAATTTGTCATGTGGACTAACCTGGTGCATCAATGTTCACCAAAGTCGAATTGGTTTATCCTCATTATATACTATTTAATTTGGAGAGTTTCAAGATGATAGTATTAAGTGTTTTGAGTAAATGAACCTCATGCAGGAACATTTTTGTAAACGACTCTCAAACTTATCTTGCATTTATTTGGACGATGGGCTCGAACAAGTGTGTCATGCCAGATTCAGCAGATGCTTGTAAATCCAGATAATTGCTGATTCTAAAAAGGTATAGTTTGGACTATCTATGACTGAATGTTATTGGGTAAAAACAGCAAAAATGGCGACAAAGGTCAATTTCAGTTTGTACAGTTGCTCCTATTTCGGTAAAAAAGTGATGCGAATTACTGGTTGAGCTAATGGGGTTTTAAATAGAAATAGTTTGTACCATCTGTTATGCTTAGTTATCACGTTATGGGGTAACATATGTCATGCCATAGTATCCAATGGATGTTGACCTTGTTTGACCATTACTTTGGAGACCACACATTCAACACAGTCAAAACTATTCCATTTATTAATCCTATTAGCAACCCGACTGCAAGTCGAACCGTGAATATTAATAAAGACAAAATGATCCCCGACTGGCTACATGACCCACAAAATGGCATCACAGTTATTGCACAGAACATAACCAGCACTACTGTCATCTTCATGGACAACCTCTACAAATACTTCCCACGCCTTACTTTTCTTTGAGGTGTGCATTCTTTTATTTTAAACTCTCCCATCTCATCTTCTCCTGCACAGTCTCCATGTTGACTCTCCAATCACGCAGGTGTCTGCAGTAAGCATGCGCTGCAGCTTTTATTAAACTAATGATGTTTTAGAAAACAATTATTTCTTAAACATTGATATTAGCTTTTTGGTAATATTTGAGTCATATGATTAAAATTTATTTTCACTGACGTGTCCCCAAATGACCTGTATATCATTAAAAAATATTTTTGTTTGACTCATAACCGCAGGTGACTGCAAGGTGACCATGACATCTGCTAATTTCGGATGAGCCCATGCATCACTGGTCTGGATCACTCATAGATTTTGTTCATACATATGAAAAGCTTAAAATATGAGAAAATTGGTGAATCAGATTAGATTAGATATTCCTTTATTCGTCCCACAGTAGGGAAATAAGAGAAGTTCTGTTTAATCAAATGTTCGAGTCATTTACGAGGGCATCTTTTTTTTAACGAGTGGTTCTTGCATGAGCTCTATTGTGTTAAAAAACTGAAGGTGGATGGACTCATTTATCTACTATCGGTCTGTTCACTCACTGCATGCGTAGGCTATTCCAAAGTTCA
This sequence comes from Chatrabus melanurus, assembly GCA_900302635.1. Classification (NCBI taxonomy): domain Eukaryota; kingdom Metazoa; phylum Chordata; class Actinopteri; order Batrachoidiformes; family Batrachoididae; genus Chatrabus; species Chatrabus melanurus. The sequence goes on along the minus strand of OMMV01188474.1, from coordinate 3,075 downwards.
GGAAAAGGTCTTCCATAAATCTAAACAAATAAATATCCTAATAAATAAACAAATGTCAAACAAATATTATGTGATGTTAACTCCTAAACTAAACTCATGACAACAGATAATACAACAGAATAATATAGCATAGAGTGGAATATGTTATCTATCACACTCACATTGTAGATTTGAATTTCCTCCCTGTCAAGGATTTTGGTCACACGAATCTCACCAGTTTTCTCGTTGACTATAAACACATTGGCGGGATGGTCGGATGCACCTATCCCTGTCAGAGAGTACTTTAGATTCCCTTTGCCATTATCAAAATCTGACCGAATCTGAAAAACAGAGCAGAAAATGTCATGTGGAGAAGCTGTCTTACACATCTTAATTTTACTGCAGAAAGAAAGAAATACATTTACAACTGAAAAGCAGGAAAGGCAAAAGCTTTAATCCAATTATGGTGTGTAATATAATAATGTAACTAATAAAAAGTGCATAAATATAATAAAGGAGGCATTGTGTAAAGCGTCCTTGGGTATGTTGAAAGGTTCTATATAGATTATTATTATAACATACATTTGTGTTGAGCTTCTATTTTAATACTACTACTACTACTAATAATAAATATAATATTTCTGCATTCAATGTTTCTGCATTTATGTTGCTTTATAAATAATCATTAGCAGATGGCATTTTAAATTCAGGCATCAAAGTCTTGAGCAAAGCTTTGAGCAAAGAACATAATTATCTGTATTTAGGCACAAGAGGGAGCCAAATACAAGTTTTAATTTATTTATTTCAGAATAGATAATAATTTGTAGAAAAACAGTTTTCACCAGACTTCACAGCATATGTAGGAAGTTAGAAATAAAACATCTATTCCTTTCAGATTGATATAAATACTAAAGACTAATCTCTCCATGGTTACGTTGCCCCCATTAAGGAGGTGGTATGTTTGACCTCATCTACAATTGCAGACATAAGTTTACACACTGTTTAGCTCATATCTTAAAAGCTTTCAATTTTCTCTGACTGGATATATTCCATTTTATCAAGCAATGTGTGTGTTTAGTCAGAATGTTTGCTTTACTTCCATATAAAGTTATTTATAAACAATAGTTACACAAAATTGATTTATTTCACGTTTTTTCCACTTTGCAGCGGTTCACCAGTTTACATGCACCAGTGTGGACCCAGTTATTGAGAACTTTCTACTCCAGACAGATTTATTATATGGAACCAGATGGTTTGTATTAATAACTGATGTAAATGAAGTCCAAGACATATTCAGTGACTTGGAAATGTTCATGTATCCATCCCCTGATGTGACTAAAGAAAACCGATTGTGAAAGTGATGATTTGTATTCACAAGAATAGTTACATTTAGGCTGTCCAATTAGTTCTGGCATCAATAAATGGAGGGATGGTTAATGCCATATGTTTTGTTAAATCCCTTGATTTAAAGCTGAAAGTCTACACTGCAAGCACATCTTGATTGTTTCATTTCAAACTCGGAGGCAAAATTTCAAAAATTGTGCCACTGTTCAAATACATTTGGACTTGACTGTAGCATTATAAGGCCATACATTTACCATATCCCAATTGCAATATTTCCTACAATATTGGCAATATTTTTTTCATCAAATCATGCAGCCTTAGAAATAACGATTATAAAATGTTGTGAATGTTACTTCCAGGGTGTTTGGGTTAATTCTTATAATAAAAGTGTTTCTTTGCGGTGCGTGAATACTACAATGGATAAAGTTGAATAAAGTGGAAAACTACCATTTTTTTAAAAAAGTGCTTCATGTTGAATGAATGTGCAGCAGAGTTAAAGAGAGCCCAAGAGCAATGTCTCACCCTGGCAATAGAAGTCCTTCCAGTGTAGTTCCGGTTTTCAAACAGTGTTTTTGGAGGCACAACCCAGTGTCTTCTTTTTCTTATCAGATGGTCCCAAAAATTTGCGTTTACCACAACAACCTAGAGTCAGAAAGCAATACATGTCATCAGGTTAACAAACCATGACTTCTGATTAATTCACACTCTACATGACAAATGAACTGCACAAAAGGTGATATTTAATCATAGGATTGAAGATGTGTCCCAGGTAGAGGTTTGATCAAAATGCATCATGGGACTCCAACCTGGAAAACCGCCCATCCAATATTCCACTTTATATGTCCTACAAAAACCTATGTCAATGTTTCTCCTCTGAGAATTAAAAGCTCACAGTATGAATGCTATTTTCTATTATGTTAAATTGTAACTTATTGAATATCTTCTTATGTCACGTTATGTACAGCTGGAATTGAAACAATACAAAACAAAAAAAACACCAATAGGTGAGTTACCAAATTGACATTAGACTTAGGCTAATTTAACTTGATGAATTATAGCTTTGACATATATAACATAAATATAAATATATAATTTCTCAGAGATTCTGCTTCTGGAATGAAGATGAGTCAGCTGGTGTTAGAAAAAATAAGCCAGCAAAATTCTACATATTAAGGCAACATGTACAGTGGATATAGAAAGTCTACACACCCTTGGGCTTTTACACATTTTAATTTATGGATGCTATTTTTAAAATGTCTAAAGTTATCCTCTTTAAACTCAAACCAAAAACAAATCTCTACAACATGACATAACTTAAATAATAATATCAAAGCCAAAATATTGGGTTGCATAAGTAAAAGCACCCTTTAGTATAATTCAAGTAAATTATGACTTTTACAGCCAGTTGTTTGTAGACAAGTCAGGGGATGAATACATGAACATTTCCAAGTTACTGAATATGTCTTGGACTTCATTCATATCAGTTATTAAGAAATACAAACAGTTTGGTACTCTATGGTAAATCTGTCTGGAGTAGGCACTTCTCAAAAACTGAGTGACTGTGCAAGAAGGAGACAAGTGAGGGAAGCCACCAAGACATTCATAACAACTCTGAAGGAGTTACATTCTTCTCTCACTGTGATCGGAGAAATTGAGAATAGTGCAGCTTTTGTCTGTTGCATCACCAGTCACAGCATCACAGTGGAGTGGAACAGAGAAGGACTTCCATACAAGGAAACATCAAATCGATGC
>OMMV01188470.1:0-18243 GCA_900302635.1 Chatrabus melanurus | reverse complement strand
TTTGGGGGTTTTTTTTTTTTTTTTTTTTTTTTTTTTTTGGTGTGTGGGGGGATATTGGTTTAAGGGAAATCATAAAGTGTTTTGTTGCTTTTGTAGGAAGATCATGGCAGAAATGGCACAGGCTTAAAATTTCCCCATATGGGCTCATAATCCTCAGTTTCTCCCTCACACTGCATCCAACTACCTGTATTTTCATAATGTTCATAGAGCATGTTAAATAATTAGACAAGCATTCACAAAATAAAATAATAATAATAATTATTATTATTTACTCAGCTGACATGATATATGACCTTCATTCAATGTACATTTGCAATAATTGATATAATCGATAAAAAAAGCAATGCGCTACATCTGTGAACACGTTCATTGTTTCTTAAAACGGCTTCTTGCAGATTTTAATGTGCCCAATTAATCCATGTCCGAAAGGTTGAGCACACCCCCACTCCCTGCTCCCCTTTTTAAAATTAATGTTAAATTAAAGGAATTGGATGATTGCCAAAAATCAGGCACACAGCTCTGAAGACTGCCATCGCATAATGAGTTGAGTTTTTTCGCTTTATACTTTATGCCTCTCTGTTTCCCTCGCGCTCCACTGCCATTTGCCCATTTGCCTTAGCGAATTAATGATATGCAAATGAAATATGCATAAAACCATTCTGCTGTAGGATGATTAAGCACAGAGAACATTAGCCAGTGCCCGCCACAGTGTCTGTTGTCTCCTCTGCATTCCGCTTCGGCTAGGTGCCAGCAACACCACTAATAAAGATCAATGCTGCTAAAACACTACTCATTTGCATAACACAAATAATATCCACTGTGAGAGAAATTAGATTCCAGTGAGGCTTCGTCGCGCTCCACTTTTGTAAGATCCACAACCAGGAAAAGCGGATGTCTTCATATGTAAGAGTTGGTGCTCTACATAGAGCAGGTAGAGAGCACATTTTCCACGAGGGAGCACTTGAACATCACTGGCAGCGCAGCAGCTTTTCTCTGCTTGTTTGTGAATACTGTGACATTATTTGACTACTGGCATACAAGGAAGGAAGAAAAATATCCCCATTCTTGCTTTCCCTCTCTCTCTCTCTCTCTCTCTCTCTCTCTCTCTTCCACACACTCCACCCCCCATCCATTCTGCTCTCTCGTGCAAGCCCTCTTTTTTTGTAATCCATTGGCGTAATGAAGATGCCGCGCAATTAACATCCCCTATGGAAATAAAAGGATGATTATCCAAGTTCATTATCTCCGAAAGATTAGAATGTCAACGTTTTCCACAAAAAATTTGCCCAAAACCATCACTGAATAGAAATGAAATGTTAATCGTTATATGTTGCGGTGACGATTGTCGCATTTGAGATGCCCACGAAGATGCCATCCTTCAAACCGCTCGCTCGTCCTTACTGATGAAACAGACATCTTGATAGTCCACGCTAAGGTAGGATAGGAAACACAAAGCTGTTTTAATCCCTCCCTTTGGATGACTTCTTTAATTATTCACAAGCATGCCTCTGGTCCAAGTCAAATCCAGGATTATAAATTACAAAAAGAAAATGAAAATTAAAAAAAATACTTGGTGCTCATGGATGGCAATATCGTTCGCTGGCTAATTAGTTTAAATTCCGACTGCAAATTATTGATGAAAATGAGGTTAATGAAAGCCGCCGTTGCATGTTTTTTGCAGCGATGCCAATCCTTGGCTTTGTGCCCAATGCCAGCAGACTTAGCGGGAACCACAGAGATATACCCGTGGACTCGGAGAGTGTCCCGACCACAACTCACACCGGTTGGTAGGTCCTTGTTACATCTGTTTACGATTGCTTAGCACTTGGGGAAAATCCTGAAAGGGAGGAGTTTGTTCTTTTGTTTTGCATGGTTGGCAAGAAGGGGCAAAAATGCTGGGTGTGAGTGGGCAGGCACCAGTAGGTTCCCACGGCCTCTGTACCCCCACTTTAGATCGAGGCAGCCCAGCACCTCCCCCTCCGTATCCTTTGACAGGGAATGTCTTCTTGTTTCTGTGCATTCTGCATCCTGACGGAGTTCCTGCCGTGTATGTGCCATCCCGCTCACCCAGCTCTCATGCTGCTGGACACTGATGAACTCACAGAATTCCAAGTCCCCAAATCACACAAATGCATGTTCTGCTTTTGAGAGCGCCGCTTGGTTCTGAAGTAAAAATTCAAGAAGTTTTCACTGGCACAGAAAAAAGATCTGGATGAACCAAAAGTGTTCCATTAGTTTTGATCGGTATAATTTAAAATAGAGCAAATATGTTAATTAATTCCAGTCAGTCTGCTGCGTCTAATTTGTTTTGCCAGTTAATTGGTATGCATCCTCAGGTTTTGCATGTTTTTTTTTTTCCCCTCTTTTGTGCCTGAGACATTGTAAACAGCTGCTGTTGAGCTTCAGGCGCAGTCCCTCAGGTCCAGCCTTCCCCCTCCTCCTCTTGTATGCAGGCAGGCAAGCGATTGGCAGATTGGCAGCGTCTCTTGTAACAGTGCCTACAGGAGATGTTCAGTGTGGCTGCCAGCCACTGCACCATAGGTTCCACTGGTGAAAATGTGGTGTGAAGGGGGAAGGGAGTTGGCACAAAACGAGGCACTGTATTCACACCGTCTCTTTAACAGTTGAACAGTTCGGCGCTTTTGCCTCGCTTCGTCTTGTTTTTGTTGTTGGTTCTATCCCCTTTGTGGATTCTTTGTTGATTAATTCAATCCGTTCCCTTGAGCGTGTCGCCCTAATTAAGGAATTAATGATGATATTTAGTCTAATTAGTCATATCAAGTGCTGTAATGCCTTTGCTCTTTTGTTTTGGGCAACTCGTACGTGACGAGTACCCGATTTTGTTCGATTTGGCTCAGCTGCATATCTCCGTTGTCCTTCGCCAGTTGTTTGCTGGATGCCATCGCAATCCCGCTGGCACATCGTGCACAAACACAAGTGCCACAATGCTGTTCCATGGCGTCCTCCAAAAACGGGACTTTTACACAAGTCCACGATACCTTCTGAGATTGGGATGGCATTTGTAATTGCCCGTATCCTCCAAGGGTACATCCTTCTGTAATAACGAATGAGTTGGCATTGCATCTTCTGCCCAGATGGCTGGCTGGCTGCCTGGCACAGAGAGCGTTTTCCTCAGATGGTTAGAGAGAGAGCAGGAAGGAGCGAGTGGGAGGAGCTTCTTCACCATCACGCCCACAGCAATCACTACAGCAGAATAACAGCCACAACTTTTTCTTTTTTTTTTAATTTTTAGTTTTCTCTCTCCTTCACCAAGGTTTTTTTTTCTTTTTTTTTTCTCTTTTTCTTCTTTGGTGACATGTGACAAATTCTTCTAAATTGCAGATTCAAAAATTCATCCAGGTGATGCAGTCTTGAAGTTTAGGTCAGCATGTTTTTGAGTGTCGCCCCCGTGGCATTAAGGTGAAGGTGAAGCTCTAAACATCCATAGTTGTATCCAGCTTCTGCTACTTGTAAGACAAGACCTTCTTCCTCCCAGTATAGAGAAAGTTCCAAGTCTGTGACGATACCAAAGTCACGGCCGGAGCCTTCTGTCTCTCCAGCTCTATCTAACCATCCAGCTCAAAGAACGAACGTAAGTCTTGGTGCTACCACTGAATGGATGGCACTGTGCCAACTTCTCTCTGCCATCAACCGCATTCGCTCCTTGTTTCCCTTATTTGCCCATCCCCTTTCTCTCTCAGTCCCTCTCTTACCCACCCGCCTTCCTCCTCTGCCTCCTCCTCCTCTCCCTGGCTTTCCTCCCACATGCCCACTACACCCACCTTTCCAACACTGTCTTTTGTTCTATGGACTTGACATTAATTAAAATGTGGGTTAATTGATTTTAAAAGCTGATTTCTCTTAACACTTCCCGTGAGCGCGCTGGATTCGCTACGTCCTTTCGTGTAACTTTGGAGCCTGGCGTTGTTCTTTACCCTAATGCTGCACTATTTCTGGATGTGAGAACAGAAAGCATGTATCCTCCATGAGTAAATATGGAGTGATTCTACAAAATGACACTGAGCTGTGCCGTATACTAGGTGGTGCAAACTGAATGGCTGTAACTTCTTAGTGATCTCACCACAGTAGCCTTAAACATAATAAACACATTTCAGTTCTACTATAGCATATTCCTATTTTTGATGCGTCGCTCATTTTGCTGTCTGTAACTCTGTCCAGGGTCTCCTTGCTCCTCCTTTTTCTCCCTAAAGCTTTTTAATTATAATTGTCTCTCCCCTTCTTTTTAGCTGCATTCTGGCCATCTGCATTGCATGTGAATGTGCGTTCGGATGCAATACAGTTTTGCATGTACCATACATAATTGTCTCTCGTTATTAAATAATTCATTAATTAGTTAATATATGGCTAAGTTATTCTCTCCGTGTCGACTCTTTGCTAGGTCCTTACTCTGACGATTTGGTCCGCTGCTGACGGGGTTCAAAATAAGAGGCAACAATAGTTTAATTCTTTAATTAGTCCCTCCCCCGCTACAACGAGGGTATGCCCACTGCTGTTAATTAGCAATGCTGCTTCTTTCTTTAATAGTCATGCATAATAGCGTAATTAAGGGAGAAATTCACAAACGCTTGCAAACGCTGTGCGACATATACCTGGTGATGATGCTCGACCAGTTCTTTCAAAGCAGCTTTTTGTATCATGTGTGTACATGTAAGTTGTTGGGCTGTTTGATTGGAGATTATCCGAATGATGAAATTCTTTTTTTCTGTTATGTTTTTATATGAAATAGTTCTCAGTTTGGTTTCATAGAGGCAGCAGTACAGCGCCTCACAGGGCTCAAACGTTATTGTGCATGCCCTTTTTTGCTTTTTTTCGTTATTAAATAAAAAGCAGCAACTGGGCAATTGAGACAACAAGAGGAAACCATTATGCAAATCACCTTGTATTTGCATAATGTCTAATGCCAGGAATATGCAAATGGAGCATATAATTTATGAGCGCCTGCGTCTGTCTCAGGGTGCTCTCGTAACTTACAAAGAGGAGTTTTTTCCCCTCCTTCTCTCTCCTCCTATCCAAGCTGGCACGGCGTGCGCCACGCTCACAGGCTAGACTCATACTAAATGAGCACACCCGCAAAAGGGGTTGCAGGCTGGGTACTACGGCTTGGAAAAACTTGTCTTGGCAGACTGATGGGAGATAAGGAAGCAGGCAAGGGGAGGGACGAGTGGTATGGGAGAAAAGTGTAGGGGGGGATATAAATCCCTCTACAAAAGCTGAGGAGCAGATGCTAATTCTCAAACAACTGCAAAACTAAAGAAAAAAAATGAAGAAACAAAGCAAAGGCGGAAGATTTTGACTGCGCAAAGCGACAACAATTTCTCACTTTTTACCGTGCAGCGATCAGTGGTTCAACGGCTTATGGCTTTTCTTTGATGCCCTTTTCCAGCTTACTTCTTTTGGTGGATTTCCTTGAGTCATTTGGATGAAGGCAGCTGAGTCCTCGGTTGGATGGAGAGAAGAGAGATCCTCACAGGGGAGAGACGCAGTACCTGGAGGCAGCCTGAGCGCGATCCAGTCTCTACCAGTACCCTGAGATGGCACCACTCATGCTCATGCACAGAGCGTCCAACTTATACAGGCTGCACCCAGGGAGATGAGGATCATCCACATCTTTGTGTGTGATATAAAGTGCACGTCAGATGCCTGGGATTCTCATTCCCCAGCTGGATTTGTTGTGCTGTGATTATTATATTATGATCCTTTGTGATGATTTGCCTACTTTGCATAGCTGATGTGACGCTAATGGCTGATGAAGCGACTCTGCATTGTTACGGGAAAACAGCCCACAGGCAACAGGGTGAAGAGGAGGTTTCTGCAACTAAAATCAAATTTATTGTGGACACAGGTGGTTAGAAAAAAAAAAATTTTCCCCCTAATTTCTTCATCAGGGCCTCTTTGTCGAAAAATTAGACTTCATGTCATTGCATTTTTCATTAACTGCCTCCGTGCTGGAAGTTGGAACACATTCTATGTTTTCTCACACTCCGACATTGCCAAGTTGTTGGTTGTAGGAATGTGTTTGCACCAGGACCGCCCCATTGCACACAAAAGCAATAAATGTGCCCGCCTCCGATGGCGTATAAATGGTTGTTCCTACTTGTTGGACAGTGATTGCAGCAGACCTATATGAGTATGTGTGCATTAAATCTTAGAAACAAAAAGGAGATGTCATTCTGGTGGTCTTTCTTCAGTACTTTGGATTTGAAGAAGGAAAACAGACCTCCCATGAAAACACTGAGCTTTTCTCGTGATCTTCCTTGTCTTTACTGAATATCTGCATCGCCAATATAACGTAGTATACATAGTAGTTTTAACACTTTCTTGACAAAGCATTTATCTGACAATTTATCTGCAGATACTTGTAAAGGATAACTTATTTGTACATGCTGTTTCAAAGTAATATCGTAATATACACCATTTAAAATATATTCATTTATTTATTTTTGTCTAACTTACAATTTTTTTCTTTGTTCGGTTTGAAATGTACTGAACTTCAGTTCATGTTTCATTAGACCAAAGAACTGAAAATAGACAGAAAAGAAAGAAAAAAAACCACCCTAATTTAGTTGCAGTCTTCTGAATAAAAGTAGTAATAAGAAGCAATTAACAAAAAAGTAAATAAATAAAGAAATAATACCCAAAGAGAATTAAAAAGTAAAACTGTTTTAAAAGTTGTGGAGTTTAGGTTGATCTTGCAGTGCAAAAAATCATTCAAACAACAATGAATACAAGAAGTCAAATCTGTGGATGAATTTAAACCTATTGTATGCATCATGTCTGGGCTATGAAATTTTAATGCTCAGCTAATGTGTCTAAATGATGTATTTTCTCTTTAGCCACAATTACTTTCCTTTAGCCACACGATGTATCTGTAAATGATACCAATGGCATAAGCAGCCAAATTCACATATCAAAGGTTTCATCAAAGATATGTGACTAGATAGTGAAAAACGTTCTTAGCCACTGTGGCTAAAAGCAGCCAACTTCATTTAGCCACATGGCATTTCTCTTAGCATTTGGCTATGTGGCTAATGGTGTAGTGCTAGCCCAGCATGTATGTTGTCATGACAATTTTGACAACATAATGTGTGTTCAGCTTACTGTATCTCCTTAAGTTAGTCAGAGATACATTGTAAATTTGATTTGTGGAATTATAAAGTCAAATTTCAGTTGACTCAAAATGTCGAAGTGAAGACCAAAGATGCATTAAAGAAAACAGAACATTGACAGAAATCCACAGAAATGGTTTTGCTTTTAAAATAAACTTAAAGGTTTAGTCCCTTTTGATTTTCCACAAAATTTACTTTGGGTTAAATCTAGTTATTATAAAGTACCTTCATTTCTGTGGTATATCACAAGATATACAGATACAGATCATTTTATTGCTGGTAAAGTCTTTATTTTTGGGGATTCCATGACAAATACAGTGATTTCACTCCGTGAGATTGTGCAGATGAGACGACATGAAGGCGGAGGCACGTGTGTGCATGCACAAGGTTTGAAGTTTCTGTTGCATTTGATGGAAACTGAGAACTCAGAGTTTCTGACTTTCAACTGGGACAAATACATATATAGAGTTTAATAAAGCTACAACAAGGCTGAGCATCCCCCACCAGGAGTAACTGAAGCATTCATGTATAAGTCCACTATGCTATATGGACCAAAATTTCATAGGGTGTGAAAACCTATGATTATGCATATAAATTATGGACTAAATCGGACAGAGGTTATAGACATTGTTCAATAATGATATAATGTACAGAGTCCACATTGTTTGAAATGATTCTGTTGTAAAAAATAAAATAAAATCTTGACTGACAGATGGGCCAAAAGTTCATAGGGTGTGAAAACCTATGATTATGCATATAAATTATGGACTAAATCGGACAGAGGTTATAGACATTGTTCAATAATGATATAATGTACAGAGTCCACATTGTTTGAAATGATTCTGTTGTAAAAAATAAAATAAAATCTTGACTGACAGATGGTCCAAAAGTTCATAGGGTGAGAAAATTGTACAAGTATATGATTATGCATTTCAATTCTGGAATAAATGGGATAAGGCAGTCATAAGTTATAGTGTTGAAAGCAGAACATGACAGATGGATGCATGCACAGATGGAGTGTGATTCTATACCCTGGTGTGGTTATTGGAGGACAATAAAATGTTAAGACTCCCCATTGAATAACTTTGGCAAACCAAGTAAAAACACTATAACTAATGTAAATATTGGAAACTGACACAGTGTGCGAGCACTGAACAGCAGATAGCCAACAAAATGTTTGTGATATATGTTCTGATTTTATCCTGACCTCTTCCCAACGGCATCTCTCTTCACCTATTTCTACTAGCTGTGTCCGTCACTTTCATTCTGCTTCAATTTTACATAATTTTTTGGCACTTTCAGTCACAATCGAAGGTCTTCTGCATTTCTCCATCTCCATGATGCTGAGGATGCCCAAGTTTGCAAGAAAAGCTCCCCACATCATCTATGTCATTGCCACAGAGTGTCTCATGGCGTCTTGTTGCTTTAATCCATGTGGGTCAAAATAATAAACTGTTTTCAGACAAAGCAAATTTTGATCTATACGTTGATATGAAATTCTAAATCCTTTATTGAATACTGAGGAAAAAAATTATAGCCGTGCTGACGAAAATCCTCTTTTGACGTAATTGGTAAAGAAATCAAAAGGGACACCTTAAAATTTTGACTGAATGTGGAAAGAAGCTTTAAATTTGTGTAAGTGTGTTCTTGCATGTGTCCAAAAACTTGTGTGTGTGTTTTCAATCTTTGATTTCATGGACACTTGATCAAAGTAACAATGGCTAATGTTTGGTTCTAAAAAATATTTGAAAACAGCAAGTTCCCAAAGATGTAAACTTAGTAAACTTAGGCCAGTTGATGTTTAATAATTTCAAAGAAAAAAAAAAAGAGATGGGTTTTTTGAAGGCATGCATTGTATTGATGCTAGTAGTTGTCCATCTTCAACCCTTTACACATGACAATTATAAATAATTGGTGAATCTTTAAAAAAAAAATTCTTTGTGTTGCACTGCATGTGATTTTAAAAACTATAATACATTATGTTAAGTTGCATCCCATTTATGCTAAGGTTAATTGTTTTCTTTGTACATTTTGCACTGAAATTCTTTGAGTTTGTTAAATAAATGAACATATAAATAGAACCAATGTGTTGCTTCTTTCTTTTCACAACAGTAAAGAAGTACTAAAATCATGCAGGCCCAACCCCATTTGTATGGCTAGTCACAATCGATGCTTAAGTTAGCTCATGCTAAGCTACATATGCACCCATCACAGTAAGTGTTTTTGCTGAATATTTTCACTCTACAGCCATCCTGAAATGCAGCAGAGATGCAAGCTACTCTGAGTTGAGGCAGAATGTGCATGAAATTAATTTGGGTAAGATTTGGTAGTTGTACAGTACAACAGAACGGTATCCATGACATCAAGCATCAATAAGTCACCGATGAAAGTAGCTGTGAATTTGGAAGTACATTCATGTGACGAGCATTTACCTTTGTTCTGTGAAGCACATTTGGAATATGTGCTGCAGGGGCAATTACAGCATCACTCATGTTACAGTTACTATATTAGGCTCCATCTAGGGCTGGACGGTATGGCCTAAAATTTATATTGTGGTACAATTTGAAGCATATTGCGGTAACGGTATATATTGCGATATATTCTTCGGTGTATAAATTTCAATATAACTGTTTCTGCATGGGTAACATACACCCATAGCAAATGCATTGCAGCAGGAAGTTGTATTCTTAACTGTTAAGAAGTTTCAAATAGTGTAGAATGCCATTTTAAGAACATTTATTGTGTAAAAATGCAATTATAGAAAAAAATACAAAACCTTCCAAATAACTTCGAAGCAGTGTAACAGTAGATTTCTTTCTCCATAACAACGTAATGTTAAGAAAAAAACAAAAACAAAACATCACTCTATCGTGCAAAACATTCTTCAGATGAGTGTTCCTACCGAGCAGGCGCTCGGAAAAAGTCGGGAATACTCATTATATTCCGGAGCTCTGGACTTTCACGTGCACCCACATTTTGAGTGTGGCGCTCCGTTCAGTGAGCTCACGACTGCACAGGAAGAGACAATGGACACTTTGTCCTCAACTGATGTTTTTGAGAGATTCTTTCAGCGTTTGGACCCAGAAGTGCACTGAGCCTGCAGCGCGCTGTCTCTAGTGGAGCATGAGGCTGTTTTAACGGGCTGCGTTCACGACTTCACGTGAACGCGCAGCTGCAGGTCCTCCGCTCACAGTGAGATTTCACCGCAACTGAATCGCAATTATCGCAGTTGTCACTTTAAAAACAAGTCACCATGACACGAAATCAGACTATTTTGTAAACTTTGCAATTAATCCACAGTTCACGTGTGTGCTGAACTGTGGGGGCAGTCCGTACGGATCACGGATCCACTATGAGCTGTTACACCACCAACTATTGTGGATGGCCGGTGTAATCAAAATCCCTACCGCTGGGCAAATTTATATCGTTTATATCGTCTACCATTTATACCGTCCACCCCTAGCTCCATCATAAAATTATTTCACTATTCTGAAAATGGACAGAACTTTCTCACTTCTACGATGTGGTAACCTTTGGACATCATCAAGGTGTAGAAGTTAAAACCTGGAATAAATCCCCAATGGGTATCCTGGCAGGGTTGAATTTGTAAGTGTTACACAAAAATAACATGGCTTTTTTTACACTCAACTTTGGTTCAATATCCTTGTTAAATAACACACTGCAGAATAAAATGGATTGTGTATGTTTGAAACTTTATTAATGAAATGCACAACACAACCAACATTTTTAGAATATTGAACAGGAATTTTGCACAACAGGCCTTTGAAAAAAAAAGTTGTTACTTGCGTTATGTTACTCACATTACAAGTAGATTGTGTTATGACGTCTCTAATTAACTTACTGGCAAATTATCACTTTATATAGCATCAATATGCTAGACTGTTCGAGTGACGACCGACCATATTTTTGGTGCTCTTCTACACTGGTTTATTTATTAATGCACACACATTCAACCTGAGGTAGCATTGCGTCCCCTACTGTTGTAGGGTGACAAACAATATACATCACAACTCCAACCCTTCTTATTCAATTACCGGCTATTTCAACTTCCATAACCTAGGCAAGGTAGACCCAAAATTAACACAGCTTCATAATAAACAAAGAATCTGTGATCAAGTACAGTGTACTTTTTTTTTTTTAATAAACATGTCTCACACAAACCAAAAAGACTAAACTAAGGCTAGCAGGGTAGACTGCCCCATCACCTTGAGTGTGTCAAGAGATTATCCTGCCCTTTGCTTGAGACAACACTCTCTAACTGAACAGTTGTACAAAATCATTCACCAGTTGTTAAAGAGTCAGTCTATCTGATGGTTTACGGTCCCGACTGGGGTATCTGCTTAGTGTCTGTTGGGGTGTTGCTGGAGTGTCAGTGGGGTAATGTCTGACTGACCTGATGATGAAGTGGCCCACTCACTGACATGGCTGGATGCCTGTAGCTTTTCACCGTGTCAGGCAGAGCTGGCAGAATGTCCATGCTGGGTGTCGGAACTTCAGCTGCAGACTGGACGATGTTGGGGTGGCAGGCCACCATCAGGTCTGCATGCTGATTCCACAGATGTGTTGATCCAACACTGACCTGATAGGATACCGGACCAGCCAGAGATGTAACAGTTCCAGCCATCCACTTTTCCTCCCCGTTCCGGTAGTCCCGGACAAGGACTGGATCGCTGATACTGAATGTCCTGGCTTTAGAGTGCGTTGCTCTGTAGCTGCGTCTTGTGCCTGACCCACTATGGCCACCACACTCGGTTTTAGCAGATCAAGATGAGTGCGAAGCTTGCCGTGTAAGAACAGCATAGCTGGCGTTTCCTAAGTAGTTGAATGGAGGTGGGTGTTCCTATATTGAAGCAGGAAGGCGCCAAATCGCTTCTGAACAGATGATGTTCCCTTTGATGACTTTAGAGAGTGCTTAAAGGTCTGTACGAAGCGTTCAGCTAGGCCATTCATCGCAGAGTGAAAAGATGCTGAGCACACATGCTTGATGCCATTAGATGTTAAAAAGCTGGCAAACTCCTCAGACGTGAACTGTGGCCCATTGTCACTAACAAGAACTTCTGGTACTCCATAATGACTGAACACACCACTAAGTACTTGAATTGTCTTTGCTGAAGTGGATGATTCCATCAGAATGAATTCTGCCCACTTGGAATGGGCGTCGACCACTACAAAAAACATGCGCCCCTCAAACGGACTAGCAAAATCAATGTGAATTCGCTGCCATGGAGCTGTGGGCCATGGGTGCAGAGGAGTAAAGCCTAGTTTATGCTACTGCGTTGCAGCAACGCCCTCTGCATCGTTGCGAACCCCCTCCATGCCCTACGCTGTAGCCTGGCGCGCACCTACCAAAAATTGTAACTACGCGTTGAGACGACACAGACCGCAAGGGCTGTGATTGGTCCGTGACGCGGCCAGTCTCTGGGTGGCATCAATCAGCTTGCTGTGTGTGCTCTGGTGGTATACGAATGGTTGCACACGACATACGAAAATACCTGAAGTGCATTTCTCCGTCCATTTCCCGCAGAGGCAGTGTGGTATATTCGCCTGTCCTCCGCCTCGTTTCGTTCAGTGGATGTACAGACCACCTCCGCATGTGTCTCCTCTTTCGTTGTCGTCGCCACATTTGCAATAAAAGCATTTGTTGTACAATGCTGATCATCTCCAACAACACCAACACCACTCTTTTTTTTTTTTTCCCTCAGTCGCGGTTGTTCAGACCGCAGGAACAAAGCCGGAAGGTAAACAAACAATCAACGAGTTCGCTCTCCCTTCCATTCCGGTGGTGAATTGCACAGCGACACGGACCAACGCAAAGCAGAACTTTGAAAGGTGCACGTCGGCGTCGAAGCTATGGCGTGATCACGCAGTTGCATTGCCGCAGCAGCACAAAAGCACCTTAAGGCTTGGTGTTTTCTGAGAGCATTGACAAGGCACACAGGTTTTCCATTTCTCTTCAATCTGACCATCAAGATCCGGCTACGACACATAGATCTTTGCCATGGCTTTCATCTTGACCACTCCGGGGTGCATTGTGTGCAGTTTCTCTAACACCTGTTGGCGAAACTTTGGTGGAACTATTACTCTATTTCCCCACATCAAACAGCTCTGAAGTACTGTCAACTCATCCTTCCGTACTAGATATGGCAAAAGGCTGCTATTGGAGCCCTTGATGGCAGGAAAGCGGGCAGTTGACACGATCTTCATGATCTGTGAAAGTTTGATATCCGATCTGGTTTCTTTTCTGACATCAGTTCAGCGAATCGGTAGATATTCTAGGCGGTTAACAAAGAACGTATCAATTGTCTCCGGTTTTTAATTATGCTGCACAGGAAGTGGCAAACACGACAAGCCATCTGTGTTGCCATGGTCACCAGTGCATCTGTACTTGATGGTATAATTATGTGCCGTTAGTAAGAGTGCCCATCTCTGCAGTCTTGCTGCAGCCATCGAAGGAATCACCTTGCTGGGGCTTAGTATGGTTGTTAATGGGCGGTGTGATCTGTGAGCAAAATGAAGTAGTGACAATACAGATGTGAGTGAA
This sequence comes from Chatrabus melanurus, assembly GCA_900302635.1. Classification (NCBI taxonomy): domain Eukaryota; kingdom Metazoa; phylum Chordata; class Actinopteri; order Batrachoidiformes; family Batrachoididae; genus Chatrabus; species Chatrabus melanurus. The sequence goes on along the minus strand of OMMV01188470.1, from coordinate 4,554 downwards.
AACACCTAACTCCAAAAAATGATTCCCAATGCTTCTCACTCAATTTGAGCATAGTTTTGCTCTGCTTTGCTTAATGTTCTAGAAGCAAAAGGTATTGGTTTTTGTTCACCACTTGGCAGTTGATGGAAAATGACAGCTCCAACACCATAAGGCAAGGCATCGCAGGCAAGTATAACGGGAACACGTGGATCATAATGGTTCAAAACACTTTTGCTGGAGAGCTGTTCTTTTGCTTTGCGGAACGCCTCATCACATTCTTTTGACCATTCGCACTTAATGTCCTTGCGTAACAAAGGATTTAATGGGTGGAGAAGCATTGACAAATTTGGAACACAGCATGCATAGTAGTTAATGAGTCCTCGGAAAGAGCGCAATTGGCTCATGTTGGTGGGCACAGGAGCATCCACTGTGGCACGAATTTGATCAGGTGACTTGTGAAGCCCTGTTGCATCAATTATATGGCCTAGATATTCTTGAGAACTCCTGAAAAACGCGCATTTTTCCTTTTGGACTCTTAAGTCCAAATTTTTACAAACAACTGAGTACGGCCTTCAGGTTTTTCAGATGATGAGTGTCATCGCGGCCTGTAACAAGGATGTCATCCAGAAAGCAGTGGACATTGGGAAGTCCTTGTAGCACTTGGTCCATGATCTTCTGAAAAATGGAGGGCGCAGACGTTATCCCAAACGGTCGAGGATTGTAGCAAAACATGCCTTTGTGTGTGGTGATGGTGAGATATTTCCATGAATCTTCACTGACAGGTACGTGAAGATAGGCTTGTGAAAGATCTAACTTACTAAAATGATGTCCTCCGGAGAGAGATGCAAACAGATCCTCAGTACGAGGTATTGGATAATGGTCAACACATAAAGCTGGATTTACTGTAACTTTGAAGTGTCTGCAAATCCTTACTCCACCTTTCTTCTTAATGACAGGGACAATGGGGGTAGCCCAATCACTAAATTGAGCTGGGGAGATCACTCCCTGTTGAAGCAAGTGTTCAATTTCAGTTTCCACTTTTGATCTTAGTGCGCATGGGACGATGCGCTCTTGACAGAACTTTGGTTGCTGGCCTGGTTTTAATGTCATTGATGCTTCAAACCCCTTCAGTGTTCCTAAATTTTCACTGAAAACCTTGGTGTGGTGATTTAGAACATTTTCAAGAGTCTCACTGGCCTTGGTTCTAGTCCTCACCGTCTTGATTTCACGCCAGTCCAGCCTTATGTTCCTTAGCCATTCACGACCAAACAGTGGAGGTGAAGCATATAAGGGCAATCAGACTTTGTTTGTTCACCTTCACCCATACTTTCAACATTCCCTCTGGTAACAGCAACTCTGTATGTTTTCAGAACTAGATCAGTCTTGCGTAAACATATATGGGTGAATTTAGCTTTGTATAACTCCATTGAAATCAAGGACACTGCTGTTCCAGTGTTGAGCTCCATATCAATCGCATGACCTTCAATCTTTGACCTAATCATCATCAAAGAACATGTTGCATCGTCCCTTTTTACTGTCATCACTGGCTCAGTGTCACTAACAACTGCTGACACTATATGCAGTATCAATTCAGAGTCAGAATCTGAAGCAGACTCCTTCTTGCTGTCAGATGTGTTCGCCTCAACTTTATGATTTTTTCCTGTCCTAGCCGTTCCACTGTGTTTCTTTTGTTTCATGCTTTTGCTTTGTGTGCTTTTGGTCACTCTTTTTATTTTTACACAGTCGGACAATGTGGCCTTTCTTCTTGCAATTGTGACATTGCTGCTCCCTATAGTAGCGGTCACGTTCATTATGATTTGTCTTGCCACATCGAAAGCATTTGTCACCCCCTGTGGTGATGAAAATGACACAGCATGCACTTTCAGCAAACTTTTCAAGTGCTGAGATTCTCTCGCTACAGCTTCCATTGACAACGTGGCGTCTACAGCGCGCTGAAATGTGAGTGCTTCCTCAGTTAATAGTTTCCATTGTATATTTTCATTGCTTAGTCCTCACACAAGTCTATCACATAGGGCATCTTGCAAATGAGCGCCAAAATCACATTGTTCAGACAACTTCTTTAGAATGGCCACATACTGCGCAACACTCTCTCCGTCTTCCTTATTACGTTTGTGAAAATGAAATCTCTCCGCAATGATAATGGGCTTCAGAGAGAAGTGAGCATTTAGAATTTCCACTAGTGGTTATACGTTTTACTTCCTGGTTTATCTGGAGCTAGTAAATTACGCAGCAGTTCATATGTTGCAACCCCCATTACACTCAAAAATACAGCTGCCAATGTCAATGTCATTGGCATCAACAAAATGTTCAAACCTCTCGACGTATGTCGACCATTGCTCCGTGGATTCATCAAAGACATCAATATGACCGATGAGCGCTGCCATTTTCGCATTCGTTCCTTCTCTTTACATTGCAATTGCTTATGTTGATTCCCGAGGTATTTTGCCAACTGTAATTATTCAAGTTGGGTGAGTTGCTTCATCCGCTTGACGAATGCGCATGCAATCATGTCAAATGGCAATCATTATTACTGCCGATATCGGATGGGGTGTGCCGTCTGATATTCGCGCCAGGAACCAACGATTATAGGCAGGCCTCATCCAGTCATGATACTGTGGAATATCTGACCAGTGTTGAATAAAGCAACCTATCTTTCTGTTTGGGGAATTTTGGATGGGCACTCCAACATTTAAAGTAGGTGGCTCTGTGGCATAGGAGTTGAACTGCCATCCTGTAGACCGGGGTGTGATTCAGGCTACCCCTCTGTGTCCTTGGACCAGACACTTTGGGCCCGCTCTTTCACTCCTTACACAGGAGTGCACAGAGCAATGCAAATGTCATTCCGAGTCTCCAAGTAACACAGCTGTCATTTTCTTGCCCAGCACCCACATTCTTTAAATCGCGAGGTCACTTGCACTTGCGTGTGTGTGTGTCCATCTGAAAATAAGGTGTAATCAGATGCAGTTATGGTGCTTTAGTATTGTCTCCCACCAAAAGCTGTTTGTATGATAGACCTGGTCTAAAAATGTGGCCTTTAGTCCAGTACAGAGTGTGTCTGCTATTCAAAATATGTGGCTCTGGATGTCACCATCTTGACAGTGCTTAACGCCTCCTTACGCTCAGCCAACCCATAAATCGGTAAAAACGCGGAGCGTGGGCAAGACTGGCATGACCTAGGCGTGATGAATGATGCCTGAACATGCCCCCATCTCAGAGTTATCAAACAAGCTAAAGCTAACAGACTAACCTTGGTTCGGGTGTTTTATTAATGCATAATTTTGCAGACTGGGTGGTGGTTTTCATATCAGGTGGCTTGGGTGCGGGTATTAAAAATTACTGTAGATACTGTACTGGTCCCAATACCAAAATGGATGGATATGACAGGACTCAGTTTATGGGCCCATAAGACTAAGCTATAGGGACCTCTATCTTTTCCATTCCATTCAGAAGTGAGAAACATTTTTGCTGCCATGGAAAAGATCTTGTAGAATATGGATTTATTGTTTCTTGAACTATTTTAAAGATAATTAAACAGCTGACAAAGTTAGATTTTTTTCTGTGGAGGATGCCTTCAACCCTAGAACACTAACATCGGGAGATTTTCACCCACATCATGGGTAGTCACATGATGTACTAAATAAGTGTTAGTGTTCTAGGGTTAAGTAGAAGCCTAGTTAGGTCTAGGTTTCAGTCTTCAAAGCAGCCTAATGTAAAAGATTCTATAAAATTAGTCTTGCCTTAAAAGATGGACCACAGAGGTTTGGGATGACTCTCCTGGGTTTTCATGCCTTGCAGTGCTGCAGATTAAGTCAATATACCACAAGAATCTTTCACTTTGTGATACAAGCACCAAATTTGGCATGAACAATGTCCAGAATCTACTCTTTCAGAAAAACAAGGTATCATTCGAAAACCCAAGATGGCCACCATAGTTTCCAAGATGTCGTCCGGACAAAATTAAAATCCTCCAATCATATTGAAACATATACCATATTATTTGGCTGATCATAAAGATTCTAAAAAGGTATAGTTTGGACTATCTGTGACTAAATGCTATGAAGTTATGGGGCAAAAACAGCAAAAAATGGTGACAAAGGTCAATTTTAGCTTGTACAGGGGTCAAAAGTTAAAGTTGCTCCAATTTTGGTAAAAAGTGATGCTAGTGTAACCTATTTCTTGAATCAAGCTATGTTTGTTAGGTCAGCATAGTCATTTTGTGTTTGTTTCCGGTCTAGCACTTACAGTGTATAGGTGGGGATTTTATTTTGAAGGGGTGCGGACCGGAACTTGCTGTGGTGTGTGTTCTTGTGTTTGACTTGGCTAAAAAGAGTTGTGGAGTAAAAAACAGTCACGTCTTTTGCAGACAATAAAGCCTCCGTGTTTCCTTTACTCCTCCATCAGGACAGGCAAATAACCCTCGGTTACATTGGTGACAGCGGTGGGATTATTCCCTGCTTGAGCAGAGGAAAAACAAAGTTGAAGACTGCTGAAAAAGTTGGCTGGAAGTGAGGCTAAGTAATTAGCCGCATTTAGCTTAGCTGCATTCAGTTTAGG
>OMMV01188466.1:0-10630 GCA_900302635.1 Chatrabus melanurus | reverse complement strand
CGGTGTTCGCTGAGGAACGGCGACCACGTCCAAAATTTTCAACATGTTAAATATTTCGGCGATTGCCGACGTACCTGTGGTTACGTTGGAGACCGGTAGAGAAAGTTAATCTCCGCTATGACCAAGGTAACCGCCAGTAGCATCCGTTAGCATCTGCTAGCCGAAGTTACTGGTGCGAACGTCTATGCTGGGTGCTGCTTCGCCCTGCCTGCTCAGAATCACTGGACAGCGGTGTGTCGAACCCCTCTCCCGCACATTGCCACGTTGGCAAAGGTCCCGCTTGTTCTAATGGAGCACTGGCTAATGCCCGCCTTTGCAGGCCTCCACTAGTGCTGCATTTGAGGTTCGCTACCAAACTCCGGTAACGTGATTTTTGCTGACATTTGGCCACCTTTCTCTCCCTTTCACCGCGTTCACCAAAAGCTGAGGTAAACATCATAGTGTGACTGGGCCTTAACCAAGGAAGCAGAAGAATGAGTCTCTTATTGACAATCAACTTAGCGGAGAACAGCGTTGGCAAAGGGGAAGAAGGCTAAGGTAAATCGCTGCCTGTATAATCAGTCATTTTAAAACGTTTCTTTACTTTTACTGAAGTAAATGTGCACATATTTACCTCTGTAGGGATCCTCTCCATGCTACCAGACACTTCCAATGACATGTTCACTTGTTCAGTGGAAACCAGACGCGGTTTACTTTGAAGTTTTTTACTTGCCCCATAGGCTTACATAGTATAGTTGCTTAGACCTTGACAGTGTTCATGTTCTAACTCAATACTGGACTGATTATCATCGTTTTTGTTCCCAGTCAAAATCTGAATCCAAAATTATCTAAAAACCAGGTTGAAAAATGCCTGAGCACCCCTTTAAGGCTGTTGCACAGAATTACTGCACTTCAAGACTGGACCTTTCGATGGCGCTGTAGTACAAAGCTGTTGTGAAACTCACCGAGAAATAAAATAAGCACCAGCTGCTTACTTTTCCAACTCTCCTTCCAGTTGCTCTTCAAAGGAGAAGGGTCTGGCTGCAGACCTCACCCGGGAGTATGTTCTGTGTCAGTAAAAATCTCCTCTGAGGGTAAGGAAATGATGCCAATCTGACGCATGGAATTATGGGTTTTGTATTTTCATCGTCTTTAAGGAAATGATGCCAGCCAATGTGTTATTTTTATTTCAACATAGATGTTTTCGCTTAGACTAAGGACTCATATCACCGTTTGTGATGTTGTTTTACATACCGTATTTTACTTATCAGCATCTTCAGAGCTTGTAAAGCGGTTTTGCCGTATCAATTTCCTTACCCTCAGAGGAGATTTACTGACACGGGAGATTTACTTCGCTGTTGGATAAGTGGCATGTCATTTTTGTTTGTATGTCCATCTCTGTCAAGCTCACTCTGAAACCTCAAAAAAACAAACAAAAAAAACAAACACACAAATGATTTGTTTTTCAAACGCTTGCTGGAGAAACTTTATGGCAACTTCCCCCTCTTTCTCTCCATCTAACAAATCCTCAAGCTAGGGGCTTTTCCGTCACTCTGGTAGCTTCTCCTCATTGTTGCGGAATGTACCTGGGATACATCCAAGTGAATGTCCCAAAAATGTGGCGGTTTTTGGAGTGCACCTCACATTTTACCCTGTCTGTGCCGGGATATGCTCCACTCTCCTGACATGGGCTGTAGGATGTTTTGGACTAGGACGTTCCATTCTGGCCAAAAAATATGCCCTAACATGGACATTTTGGCCAGAAATTACATATTTTGCATCCTTAATGAGCTGTAACGATAACCCGAATTCTTTGTTTATAGAAATGGAAATGTAGTTTCACCTATACATTGAAAAATTAAAAAAAATTATAAAAAAGAAAGCATCCTTAGGTTTCTAGTATATTTGAATGTGTAACCCTAATATTGCACTAACTAGGTAATAGTACCTGTGGGCACGAAGACAGTAGTGGCTGTGGCAGTCTGACATATGACCCACTGATGTTGACCTTCATCCAAATGATTGACCTCTGGCTGACGTTGCCAGAGCAATTCCGGAATCCACCTAAATGTGTGCCACATTTGTTCCAAATTAGGTTGAAAATCAAATTACTTGACCTTTGCCAAAATTAATTTCTTAATGGAAATTTCAGGGCCAACCTTCACTGACATACCAGGTTTGGTAGAACTCAGCAAAAGGACCTGGGTGGAGTAGGCCAACAAACAGACAGACATGACCTTGACCCCAATGGTTGACCTTTGGCAAATTTGACCACACCTGGGAAATTCCAGAACCCACCTGCAAATGTGTGCCACGGTTGGTGCAAATTGGGATAAGAAAACTTACATTTGGACCTTTGACATCAATGACTTTGCCCCAATGATTGAACTTTGGAAAATTTGACCTCGCCTGAGCAATTCCAGAACCCACGTCGATATGTGTACCAAGTGCGATGCAAATCAGAGGGGAAAAAAACTTCAGTTTTGACCTTTGAGCCCAATGACCTTGACCCCAATGATTGTCCTATGGTAATTTGATGTTGCCTGGGCAATTCCAGAAATCACCTACATATGTGTGCCAGGTTTGGTGGACATCGGAGTGAAAATCATTATTTTGACCTGCCAAAACAAACCCTTTAAGGGCAATTCTGGGGTTGGCTGTTTGGCGGAAATCGGCCAAAGGACCTGGGAGGAGAAGGGGAACAGACAGAAAAACAAGAATTTTGACCTTTGACCCATTGACCTTGACTTTTGCCAAAACAAACCCCTGAAGGGGTCAACCTCCATGCACACAAGTTTAATAAAAATTGGCCTCAGAGGAGTAGTGGAACAAACAGACACACACACACACACAAACATTTCTCAAATTATATTAGCACTAGGCCAAAATGTCCGTGGCCTGAACATCCTAGCCTGGAATGTCCTAATCTGAAACCCCTGGCATGGATGTAGTGGGGAGTTAAGAATGTATTTATTTATTTATTTATTTTATGTAGGTTCTTGAGAAAGTCACTGCTGTCAACAAAGTGCACAAGTCGTGTCCTTTTCAACATCGCACATATGTTGAAACAGTTTGTTCTCCTGCCATGTGTTTTGCAGCGGAGGAGGAACAGTTGTTTTCAATGCTGGATGACTTATCCTGGCTGAAGCGCAGGAAAAAACGAGCAGTAAGTCTCTGATCTCATCTTTTAAGTAAACCACCCTCCATTAAAGATCATCCCGGCAGTTTTAAAGCTGAACACCAGTTTATATATAGATAGACTTTGACACAGTCTGCTGCACAACGATTCAATCCAAAAGGGTTTTCACGACCAAATAATGGGTGATTTGACTTTTGTTTTGCAGATGCCTCGTAATATATTTGAGGAAATGAAGTATTTGGAGGTCATGATTGTCAGTGACCACAATATGGTATGTGTAAGCAAAAACATGAAATCAGATCTGTTTGTTTGTTTTTCTTTTAAATTTCATTTTATATTTTATTAGTCGGGCCCCCAGAGGGGGTTTTGTGTACTTTGTGTGTGCGTGTCCTGACGAATATCTTCGGAAATGATTGGCCGATTTCATTCATGTTGCACATGTGAATTGTATGACATTAATGTGAAGGTCAAAGGTCAAGGTCAGTCAATGTGATTGAATAGTCTGAAAATCACATTTTTGCCAATAACTTTGAAACTAAGAGAGCTAAATGGATGATTTCAAGTGCATATGAATCAGCAAACACAATACCATCATCGGCTGATCTGTATGTAGTGTCATGATGATGTCACCAAATGATGTTGTGACATTAAATGATAAAAAAAAAAAATCACATTTTCTGCAATAACTTTGAAACTAAGGAAGCTAGAAGGATGACCTCAAATGCATATGAATCAGCAAACAGATTGCCATATGCCTATTCATACGTAACATCGTGATAAAAATCAGAATACCATCTGCTGATCTATATGTGGCGTCATGATGATATCACCAAATGACATCATGGTGACATTGAATGATCAAAAAAGAAAAATCACATTTTCTGCAATAAACAAAACAAAGAGAGACAGAGGGATGATCTCAAGTGCATATGAATCAGCAAAAAGATATGTACATATCAGCATATGGCTGATTTGTACATGACATCATGATGATGTCACTATATGCCGTCATGTGGCAGTATACGATCCAAAAACCACATTTTTCTTAGTAACCCTGAAACTAGAAGACCTATAAGGATGATCTAGAGTGCATATAATTCAGAAAATAGAATGTCATAACCTAATGTGTATGTGACGTCATGATGATGTCATCATATGACATTGTTATGGTTTGTAGTGACCAGTAAGCTTTGTTTGTGTGATTGTGATATGTACAAGTCCGTTCATAAATGAGTATTTACTAACTTTACTCACTTCTTTTGATTCTGATTTGTTGTGATCAACTCACTAATAATTTTCCATCACTGCTACCGTGTTTGTGGTATTCGGCAACACGTGTACGGGGAGGCGGCTCGGGGCGAGACTATGATTTCTCTGAATGCTTGTTTTTACTAGCTTCTCATGTTTTTTGAAGCATCTCTGTGTCACTTTTACAATGAAGATGCTGCATGAAGTGCACCACAATATTGCAGCAGCTTGTTCATTTTTGCAACCTTTGTTGTTTTTCTTTGTGTTTGCAGCATAAACGACAGAAATCCAAGCAGCACACTGGGAATTTTGCCAAAACAGTGGTCAATCTCGTGGATGCAGTGAGTAAGATTTTCATTTCAATTTACAGACACAGTTTGTGTAATTTGAATCCCTTTTGGAAATTTTATGCATACTGTGTGTGGTTTTTTTTTCCTTGCAGAGTATAGCAGAAAATATTTAGAACAAATGATCAGATGGTAACCTACGTGTACATATACCTGCAGAAAACACTGTGGCTTATTTGTGTTGTACCCCGGAACACACTGCAAGCGGCACGACCGCGTCACATCTGACTCACGCGTCACACTCAACAGTTGCGTGTGTGTGTGTGTGTGTGTACCACCGGGCACAATTTCAGCTGCGTCGCTGCTCAATCTGTCCACATCATTTGTGTTTGATAATGACCTTTATTCCACACTATCTTCTGTGACCATTTTACAGTGCGCATTCAGTGTGGGCTTTTTTTGTTTGTTTTTTTTCTCCCGAGTCAGCAGATACAACACAACAGCACCTGCCTGAAAGCACACCTTGTGTCGAACGCTTTATAATATATAAACTTAAAAATATAAATAGGTATATAACTACATATAGACTCACCATCAACTTTGTGCTTTTCGATTATTTTTATAATCCAGATCTTGTGAGTCACAGAGCTCCATGTGGGTCAGAAAAGTGAAGAGCAGAAAGTGACTTCTAGTAACCGGACAGTAGTCATGTGACTTTTTTCAATCACTGAAATGATTTTTTTTTAAATAATTGTATTTATTAATTTTTTTATGACTGTGACCTCTTTCCCTGTCATAGAAAGTCCAGTAAAAGGTGTTGATTATTCAGTGTTTGCTGGTATGATGTCAAAGTGACTGTCTACAAATCATCTTGCTGTCTATATTAGCTGCGTGCCGCAAGTGGCATGTGTGAAAAAATAGGCGCCAGGTCTATTTTCTAGAGGCACGCAGGACGACACAAGCATCTGGGATGCTTCTGGGATGCATCTCTCATGCTGGCGATCTGATCTAATCTGTTGACATGGACATCTAAATGAAAATCAACACGCAACGCAGCCGTGACGCGAGCGAGACACTTGCTGTGTGTTTCAGGCCTTACTAGGAGCACACCTACATAGTATGAGACTCCATCAGAGACTCCTGAAGTATCAGTTTGTGTGATGCAGAGTTATTCCAGCAGTACCCAAGGATCGTCCTAAGGGACCTAGTACCAAAGACATGCAGTCTTCACCCTAGTTCCCTGGTTGGCATCCAACCATACAGTAAGACAGGATCCTAGAGACTTGGACCAACATATCGGCATGTTGTTACAAAAAAACAAAAAACAAGCTGCAATTGACCTGAGAAGTCTGGGATTAGGTCCAGAAACAAAACACTTACTGACATAATTAAGCCTCAGCATGCATATTTTTTTGATAGAGCATTTCGTCAGGGAAAGGATGCACCTCAAGTAGGCTGGAAAACATTTGTGAGCCTCCTGCATTTCTCATTCGCTGAAACATGTTGGCATTGCAGATTCCCTCTGCAGCAAGTATAAGATGATGCTGTTATCAAAAGAGGGATGATGCAGCACACAAGTCAGCCGACACCCACGGAGTCGTCACCATAAAGTGAGCACCAGTGTAAATCTACTGGAGGGCTGGAAAGGAAATATTTATGTGTAGCCCGTATGATGTTTCTCAGTACAGCATAGCAGAACTTATGCGTCATAAAAGAGTGCATTACTTGAACCTTGATGTGCCCCGTAGACGTCTTTATTCTGTCTCAGAATTATCATTGTGCTTGTGCATTAATGATCCCCTTGTTTCTTTTTGTTCTCAGTCATCCACGTCCTCTCATACGTTTTCGTCAGAGTGCATATTGTAATGCTCCTCACCCTGTGGTGTTTTTCTCTTTTTTTTCCCCTCTCATATTATTTCCATTCACTTCATGCTTAAATGGCAGATCTTCAAAGAGCATCTGCATACTCGTGTGGTGCTGGTTGCTGTGGAGATCTGGACTGATAAAGACCCCATCCCCATCAGCGTGAAGCCGCTGGAAATGCTGCGGGATTTCTCCAAGTACCGCCAACAGAGCATCAAGCACCATGCAGACGCCGTGCACCTCTTCTCGTAAGTACACAATGTTCCCAGAGCTCGAACCTGGATGCAAATGACCACATTTTTTCAAAAAACAGTGTCTTCAAACGTTCTGTGCCAGTGGATTATTGCTGTATTTAGGAGTGATGTTGGAATTTAAATCACTTATTTGGTTCAAGAACGTAGTATTGATTAATTACATTGTCAAATAATTTACCAATACGGCGAGGGCCTGGTGGGCGGGCCTACAGCCATGGGGCTCGGTTGGGCTCGGCCCAAAGAAAGGAGAGAATCTGGTCTGGTGCGCTGTTCGACGGGCAGTGGACAGGGACATAAGCCCACATGGACTAACACTCAGTTCTGCCAGTACTTTTTAAACTTATTTGTTGAGTCTTTAAAATGACAGAAAATCAAGAAAAATGTCCATCAAACATTCCCAGAGATCATGGTTTTGGTTTTAAATTATTTATTTTGTTCAACCTGAAGTCCACCATTCAAAGACGGTACATTTGTATTTACATACAGGACAGTGCGAATGTTATTGGCGCCCTTGAATTTTGTCAAAATGTCGTGTTTGATGGGTTTTTTTCTTCATCTGTAAGCCAACAGAAAGTCAAATGTGAAATTTCCAAATATCCTGTTTCTAACAAAAATCTAATGTGACATTTTTATTTCTGTTTCATTAAAGTAACTAATCCATAATCAAAACTTAATATATTTGTAGGCGTACTGGTACATGACAACACAAAGATTGTTGACGATCACTCAGTTTTAAAGTGATTGTAAGTATCTGAAATTATGTATTTGAAAAAGAGATCACACATTTTTACATATTTGGCGATCCCAAATTGGGAGAGAGAGTTTTTTTTTTTTTTTTTAAATCATTCACTGGGCCTAAAGCTCTTGTGCAGGACTATGTTACAGATCAAGGGCCGTATCATCCACCTGACACAAAGCGGCACACAGCGCTAGTGTCATTGCGCTCATGTGGACATGTCACTCCCAACTGGACGTATGAATTGTGGGATCGTATGTCCCCTGTGAGCCGTGGAGGTCATAGCGGTAGAGGAGGGCTTTGGCAGAAAGGCGTAAGTAAGTGCTGGATAATAAAGGCTGAGTGATTAAAAAGCACAGAACCGTCTGCTGGATTCCTCAACAGGACAGGGGCCACATGAGATGTCCTTTCAAGCAGGGACAATAATTGCAACGTGCGATTGCCGTGGAGATCGTACTCACTTCTTGAGTTTGTCTTGCTACATGCGTACGTGGCACGCACTCACCACTTCCAAAGAGAACGGAATGCCCGGCGAAGGTACGTCACACTTGCCACACACGCTTGTGATGATGTACTGACGGCTCCTTGCGAACTCCTTGCAGGGGGAGCAAGTTACACTTGCGGCCTCGCCGTTCGCTGAGAATTGGTAGAGTTTGTTGGATATGTCCAACATCCTCCGTACGTGCTTATGGGCTGTCTGCGACCTCGAAATACCGCAAGAAGGACGTGCATGGCACGTGAGATTCTGCACAAAATGTGGACACAAAGAGGCCGTAGGAGCCCGTACGGCCGGTCGTGACCGAGGCTTTACATGTGCATTTAGCATCATCATCTGTAATGTGAAGTTGCAAATTGAAGCAGTAACCCCTCCACCGGACACGGCTACCGCCTACATGCCTACGCATGGCCCATACTGTCACTGCTGCAGTTGCTGGCGAATAGTAACACTCCCAGCACACACTGTCACAGGCGACAATACAACATTATATACTGTAACATACACAACAAAAGTAAACAGTCATGGAAAAATACAAAACTTCACCTTACTGCTTCACCTCAGGGAGCTTTGGTGGTCTCTGTCCACTGGTGTGCTCTGACAGGTTGGCAGTAATCCATTAACTCGGCAGAGAATCTTTCACTTGTGTCCGCTTTCTCAGTACCCCAGTGCCGTGTGCCGATCACACTCCGGTTTAAATGGAATGACAGGTGCTGCTTTGGTGTGGTGAACGCAGGGCAAAGTCGAGAAAACTGGCCAAACGTCAGCAAAACTCATGTTCCCGGAGTTTGGTAGTGAACTTCGAACGCAGCACGGCCTTCCACAACGTGGTGCTAGTGGAGGCCAGCAGAGGCCGGCGTTAGCCAGCGCTCTATTATAACAAGCGGGAACTTTGCCAATGTGGCGAAGTGCAGGAGAGGGGTTCTGCACACCACTGTCCAGTGAGCAGGCAGGGCGAAGCACCCAGCACAGACGATCGCACCAGTAACTTCGGCTAGCGGATGCTAACGGAGGCTAACTTTGTCGTAGCGGAGATGAACTTTCTCTAATGGTCTCCAACTTAGCCAGAGGTACGTCGGCAAACGGCGAGGAATTTTAAACATCTTGAAATTTTTGGACGCGGTCAACGTTCATCGGCAGAGGGCGGTGGAGCCCAGTGGTGGCTAGTGGCAGCTAGCGTAGGCTAGCGGACCCCGACGTTTGCAAGAAAGTTCGTCTACATTGGCCTAAACATCTAGGTGTGACTGCGCCTTTGGCACCCAGCTTTCCACACAGTTTGTGTGCCCTCACCAGTTTTAAAGTTATTTGCAGCACTCGTTCTGTGCATGCCATCAAGGCCATACAGTTTGAAAAGTTTTCTGATGACTGCTTAATCGACCAGTTGTTTCAGTGTTACTTTTAATTTGGTTGTTGTCTCTGATCTGTTCGTCTATCTCATGTTGTTTGTGTCTGTCTCTACATTCTTGTAGAAATGTGACCTTCCATTATCGCACAAGCAGCGCGGCGTACTTTGGTGGCATGTGCTCTGTGAGCCGTGGAGTAGGGGTCAATGAGGTCAGCTGATCGCCAGCCAATGTCGCAGTGCTCATGTGTGGCTTTGTGTGACTGCAGGTGAATAACCTCTGGTCTCTGCTGTGCTCACAGTACGGCAACTCCATGTCCATGGCAACGTCTCTGTCCCAGAGCCTGGCACAGAACCTGGGCATCCAGTGGGACCCGGCATCCAAGAGGAGTAAGTCCACATGCAGCACGTGCCGTTGCCCCACAGTGAGCATAACTGCTTTTGTAGAAAAGAGTGGACAGAGTTTTTATTTTCAGAGGATCAGACATATCCATTGCTGAAACGTCTGCAGGTATAATTCACCTTTGGCAAAAAGCTCATGTTTTTCCCCTTGATTTGTTTATCTTTTTGTTTAGAATCATTCAAAAAAAATTGCAAAGTTGTTTTTGTGAAACTTGGTATTTGCCGAATTGGTTATTGTAAGAGGAAATATTCATTACAACTTTGATGATCTGGTTGTGGCTCCATCAGTTAGTTATCATTTGATAAGTTTTTCAGTAATTCAAAGGCTAATGCACATTTGTTTTGAAAAACCATGTAAATTTTTCCTGTAGTTTATGACCGCTTTATGGCCGCTCCCAAACAAATTTTCAGACTGGTTGTGTCATCTTCATTTTGTTACCACGTGGGGGATCCACGGGTTCTAGAATGGGTAGTGTTTATAAAATGGGGAGCTGACTTTTTTTCAAAAGTTGGTCATAAATTATTAAAAGTTTCTATAATGGTTTATAACTGAAATTAAAGAGAGAAAGTTTTGTGAATAATCATATTTATTATTTGTCATATTTAGATCAGTTGTGAACTTTTCAGCAGTGTTTGTTGAACTTTACAGTTAGGTTTGTGGATTATGATGACTTCTGTGATTGACTTGGCTAACTGTTGTTGTGAGGTTGTTTGGCTACCATGGCAACCTCACAACAACAGTTAGCAACATCAATAGTTTTTACTAAAATAACTAATTTCTCAAAAAATAATGGTCCTATCAACTTCTGGTTTTCGCTATATAGGTTTTCGCTTCTATAATATAGAAGTGTCTCAGGTGTTATTTTGTCACATTCTTCCTGAAA
>OMMV01188460.1:0-16251 GCA_900302635.1 Chatrabus melanurus | reverse complement strand
CAGCGGACATCGATGTTTGCAAACACATTCGCCAACGTTGGCCCAAACATCTAGGTGAGATTGCACCTTATAGAAATGCAGTTCAATTTAGTACGTTTACTTGAGTTGGTTTCTTTTTTAAATGGTAGTAATTGTACTTTTAATTGAGTATACACTCACCGGCCACTTTATTAGGTGCACCTTGCTAGTACCGGGTTGGACCTGCTGCTGTAGCCCATCCGCTTCAAGGTTGGACGTGTTGTGCGTTCAGAGATGGTATTCTGCATACCTTGGTTGTAACGAGTGGTTATTTGAGCTGCTGTTGCCTTTCTATCACCTCCAACCAGTCTGCCCATTCTCCTCTGACCTCTGACATCAACAAGGCATTTTCGTCCACACAACTGCCGCTCACTGGATATCTTCTTTTTCAGACCGTTCTCTGTAAACCCTAGAGATGGTTGAGCGTGAAAATCCCAGTAGATCAGCAGTTTCTGAAACACTCAGACCAGCCCGTCTGGCACCAACAACCACGCCACGTTCAAAGTCACTTAAATCCCCTTTCTTCCCCATTCTGATGCTCGGTTTGAACTTCAGCAAGTCGTCTTCACCACGTCTAGATGCCTAAATGGCATTGAGTTGCTGCCATGTGATTGGCTATTTGTGTTAACAAGCAATTGAACAGGTGTACCTAATAAAGTGGCCAGTGAGTATAGCTTTGGGAACTCTACCCACCATTGCTGGTATTTTTGAACGGCACCATCGTGACCTCTTGGTTTGGAGCCGTTCCTTTTTCTAGCTTCTCCCTGACTGCTGAGAAGCGGATGTTGACTCTCCTCACTGACAGACAGTTCAGAAAGACGCGTTCGTTTGCCTGAAAAGTTCAACAATCGATATTTGCTCATCAAGTGGAATAAACATTATTAACTTTCTGTGAGAGCGAACGCGCATATACAGCGCTTCAGTCACAGCTTTGATGCTGCTCGTGCTGCTGTAAACATTCACGCTTCAATTAAAACCATATTTCACGTCTCACACGAGCTGTTTATGCTTCGTTGTACGGCGAGCCGCGCAATCTTCACAATCGCAGCCTCCATTTGCACCGACGGCCAGACACAGCGGGAAAGAGAGATGGATCAAATATTTACTGGCTGTATTGTTCTCCTGGTGGCTTCTCTGTCACGCTGAGGTATCCAGTGCAGGGAAACAGAACCATCTCAACAATCATTAACAAAGAAACCGAGCAGAGTGTGAAGCTATTTTTCCTGCGCGGAGCCGTTTCTGTCGTTAAAAAGCACGCAGAGTTCTGTCATTCTAGATATAAGTTTACATTATGATGGCAAAGAAGCTCTTGCAATTGTTGCTTTCACGGTTGATTTGGCGGTTTGACGTCCTCGGGATTATTACAAGAGTGCACGCAGCGCTGAGCTGCAGAACAAATTGTGATAATCCACGCTGGCGGATCGAAATCCTCTCAGCGTTGCAAAACGCCAAAGTGCTTCCAAGACGCAGCGATGCTAATTAGATGTTTGCGGCGGCGTCCTCTAAACTATGTGGCTGATAAAATCAGAACCCTCATCCTCTGTCGCCACGGTAACAGAAACAAACACACGGCCATGTCAGATTTAGACAGAGGGGTGATATTTCTGCGTAATCACACATTGCGCCGGAAGACGTTTGAACTTTACGGCCTGAGACGTTGGTCTGATTTTTAAGAGCTGTGCAGAAGTTGAGAGGAGCTGAGAGGCGAAACATCTGTGAGTCAGAACGCTCAGATTGCGTGCGTGCAGAAATTATTATCTGCTCTCTCAGGAACCTTTGAATCGAAATCATAAAAATTCATGCACATAGTTTGTATGTCATGTTCTTATGTTTGCCAGCATTCTGTGCTGTTACGTGCACGTGCGGATTTTTTATTAGTCAGAAGAATTTTGACAGTTTACGGGTGAACATAAATCTTGCTGTTGCATGCATTTATTATGCATTATTGTTTTTACAAAATAATTGTTTGGACTGTAACATTTCGGAATTTTTTTAAAGGTAATTTACATTTATCAAAGTTGAAAGTTTGAAAAGTTCAAACTTCTTGTTCTGGTTGAATTTATAACGATTATAAAATGAAGAAAAGCAGAAAATTCTCATACCTGAATAGCTGAAAGAGAACTTTGATAAGTTTCTATAATCAAATATCTAATGATTGAAATGATTATGTCAATTAATTGATTATTTCAGCAAGCATGGATGCTCAATAATATAATGAGAAAACTGTAGGGAGAGGACCCTGCGGTGGACTGGTGGCCTGTCCAGGGTGTACCCCGCCTCTCACCCAGTGACCGCTGGGATAGGCTCCAACAAATACATTAAAAAAGTGAAGGCCTAAACATGCCTACCTTTGTGGAACAAGGTTAACAATGATAATAACAACAGTGATATACTGAAATAAAAGTAAAAAGTAAATTTCCCCAGTGCCCGTGGTGTTTGTCTTTCAGTATCAGTGGCTTTAATAAACTTTCACCGAGCAGCGTAATAAATCTGCGCTCTCACTCCATGAACAATGAGTTTGAGGCGAAAGCAGCCGTAGAGGATTCGGTTTCTCCTCAGACCTCAAGCCGGAGCATTGATGAGGATCCGAGATGCAGCGCTCGCTGAGGAACAAAGGGATTTTATTGGAGTTCGTCCCCGCGGGGAGCTTGTGGTCTGAGCCGTCCCTGCTGCTCCCTGTTGTGGCGAGATTACAGGGTGACGACCCATCTGGCCTACTGGAACCCCCCTCGTCACATTCCACTGCAGTGCGCCGCGTGTGGGGCGACCGGCCCACGACGACCAACGACAGTCACGTGGAGATGCTCCCACATACCACACACATGGTATACACACCATATTATAGATTTTTAATTTTAAATATGCCACCTCAGATGTTCTCCTACCCCCCCAAAAAAATACTAATTAAACCTATATGGAGCTCTTAAAACATTTTGACATTTAATCGTACAAACATGATGATTTTGGCTTTGAGCGTCTGCAACAGTGGTTTAAAAATGGGCAGAAAAAGTACAGCTGGAATGAATAATAATAGCAACAAGCACCACCTGCATAAAATCACATTTCACTCACAGAAAATAAAGAAAATTACTATTTTTAATACCAGTAATTTGATACAAGAAGCTAAATTAACGTGCATTTTAAATGTCTTCCTTTCAAATACACTTACAGTATTCCTTCGTTTTCACAGGGCACTGTGCGCAAAATAATTTCTTTTTGTTGAACATAGGATACTTAGAAATGATTCTTTATGCGCACGTTTTCAAACTATTGCTGTGAATGGTGTAAATCCCGGTGGCGTGTTTTGATCCAGAAATGGATCATGCGGTCCAGTTTTCTCCAACAGCCACGTAGTAGGATCCGGGCACCAGCGACTTAGAATGCTGCCAGGATGCTGTTGAGGGTTCCACACTCAGACAGCTGGTGACCAACCCGCAGTCCAATTTCAGCAGCATGCTCCGCGTCTACCTCGTCAGCACCTCGGGCAAAGGGCAGCGCAGAGATACATCAGCCGGAATGACCTACACACACACGAGTAACATAATAAAACAACAGAACAGCGGACAGGAAGCTAACGTGATCGCCGGCAACTTAGTCCTATCTTACAATAGCGTTCCCAGAATTTAGATGTTGTGAGACTGGGTCCAGCTCTACCATTATCAACAATGTAAATTGCTGGTTGGAGGGGAGAAGCAGGGCTGGACTGGGACAAAAAACCAGCCCTGGCATTTTTGGCCGTGGCGGCCCACCATGGAAACGCAATACGTGTGCCAGCAGTCAGAGGCGGTTCTAGATTGTATGATGCACTGGGTGAACTCCACATTCAGTGGCCAACCAACAGTCAAAATTTTGACTTTTGACCACAATGCCTTTGACCTTGACATCAATTACTGACCTTTGGTAAATTTTTATCTCACCTTGGCAACTCATATGTACCAAGTTTGGTGCAAACTGGAGTGAAAATAAAAATTTTGACCTTTGACCACAATGACATTAAACTTTGCCGAAGAAAGCCCTTCAAGGGAAATTCCAGATTTGACCTTCATGCACATACCAGTTTTGATGGAAATCGGCCAAAGGACTTGGGAGGATTAGTGGGACAAACAAACAAACAGAGAAAGAAACATTGCTCAAATTATTATTATTACTACTGTATTGTTACACAGCTGTAGCTGTGGTATTTACACAGCAACCAGGTACATTTATATAAATTTCCACTAAATTAGATGATGTATCATGGCAAGCTAATATGATTTGCCATGTTGGACATTGATTTTCTACGTCCGTCGAGCCGATGCTACGTCCCGTCTTGCTTTTCAAACTGTGGCACCTACATGAAAAGAATGTAACCGTATGGAATATAATTACCCAACTGTGGTGAAGTTGACCACAAACGACTGCGAGGGAACGTGTGGAACTCGTTGGACCCCTGCAGGCGGCTTTGCCTTCTTTTGAGGAATGAAATGTTTTGTTTTTGCGTCTTTAAAGTGGCGATAATTTGATTACAGCTGTGTTGATTTCATGGCTTTTAGCAAAACACGCAGAGCAGACGTTTAGTGCTGATTTATTTAGGTTGATGTGATTGCTGATCTGAAGAGGCTAACGGGCAGGCAACCACTCGCCAAACAAATACGCTGCAAGCAGGAATAAATCCAGAAGGTGTTTAGCTCCATCAGATAGAAAGCTGAAACACTTCACTGCTCCTTGCTGCGTCTGTTTTTTACTCTCCTAAGCAGAGGTCACACCTGTGACCTCGGCAGGATCCGACCTGGAAACTGCCTGTTTGCGTCGATGCGGCTCAGCTATCTGTGCTGGATCAGATCTCTTGCTTTTTTTCTCCTTTTTATTTCTCTCGCTAAAGTTTTGAAAGGTGCAGTCAGGGTCTGGGAAAACCAGAGGAAGAGGCAGTGCTGGTCAGCAGAGACCACTAGAGTTTTTACAAGACCTTTACGAGACCCTTGTGAGCGAAAATCACAGATATTTGCAAACCAATATAAACTGAAATCCTAAAATCCTACACAGTTACGTATGAGCGAGCGGTTTCCCATGCTTGTAAAAGAACCAATATGTTGGTCCTGTCTGCTCGCCTGGATGAGTCTGGCCACCGTGGTGGACAATGAAGTGTGACTCTTCCCTGAAGCCGTTGCGGTTTGTCTGTACCGACGTTTAAGGCGGGAGGTCGTCGAGGTGCCGCGGCGGGTCGTGTTACGTCCTGCGCAGTCCAGCGTCTGCAGCCGTCAACGTGTTCAGATCCACTGCCTGAAGCTCCAGTTTGTCACTAAAGCGCACAGCGATCAGCAGTTTTAGAGCAAATTTACGGGTCCTAATGATGCATCATAAATCACTTTGGAAAGATTGGAAGACGACGATAAGGCAGTCTGTCAGTCGTGCAGACTCCAGCCTGACTGACATCACTTCCTTGTCAAATATGGCGTGCTGCAGAATTGGTCTGTTTTTCACAGCAATGCTGAAATCGAATTTGAAATAATCACTGCAGTTATTTCAGAAACATGTAACCCTCTTTAAAGTCTGCACATCCTCGAGAAAGTAAATTTTAATCTTCAGTTGCATCCGGACCAACTTATAAATGTTTGACAGAATACTCACACATGTTCCAGACTTCTTTCCTCCTGCTCCTCTAGAGATCCTGCATGGAGATCAGTTTTGACCACTTTGTGACTGGCTTCGCGGTCTTGCTCAAAGCATCCCTCATATCCGACTGTGATGAACCCGGACAGGAGGACACCGGTCCACGATGAACGTCTTCAATATACAAAGGAAGAAGAGTTGTTATTGTGCCGTCTTCACCACAGCATCGGTGTAAAGTGACTGTTTCAGGTCCTTACAGCCGATCGCTCCGAGGTTCCTGAAGCTGTTAGCCCTCTGTCTGCCCATTCCTGAAGCCCACAACAATGTCCTTGGGTATGGTAATGATCAGATGGGCCATGTTGCCCTGGCACTAAGAAGTCTGGGCTCTAACCTCCTCCGTGTCACTGTCTCGTCACTAATTCAACCACTGATGGTAGTACTGGAGCTCTGGGTGGCCCCACAACCAAGCAAACTGGTAAAACATCAAAATCTTCCTTAGTTCCTCGGTAACCACCTAATATACTGAAGGAATGGAGCTACTTCATCTGCCATTTTTGTTTTCTCTCAGCTGCCCCTTTTCCCTGCATATTAATCAGAAAACGTTTACTTCGTTTCCGAGGAGAAAGATGCTAATCCAGAGCTGTAAGTCATGTTTTCGGCGGCGATGAACAGAGGGTCCCTGTGCCTTCTGAAGACCTTTGGGCGTAGCAGGACTTCGGTGTCAGGTCAGACTGTGGACACATGCTGCCAGGAGCGGAATGCCATCCCGCCCTCCTCTGGAGACATAAGGTCAGGGTGCAGTTACATCAATACAGCCTCGTGACCTCCCTCCTCGACCCCTGGAGCAAATCATGTCTTCTTTGTGTCTCAGTCGTCAGGCCCACAGTACTCGGATGGGCTGCATATGATACAGGTGTCATTTACAGAGTGACAGATAGATGACCAGATAGACTGCACTTAGCCATCTTCTACGGTTGGTTTCTGAGTGGCTGTGACCCTCAGCGGGGCTGGCCTGGTTTAGGATGATTCCTTCTTTGAAGCCTCAGGGGAGCAGGCTGTAAGTTGGGCTTTATTGCAGGGAAATGGATGGGTCAGGTACCTGCTGTGGCCTGTCGTTAGCCCCAAGACAGTCTTATCAGTTTAGCTTCAATTTGGGGTCCAGGCTACTGTGGAGTACATCTTCAGCCCCTCCTCTCTCCGCCCCCGTACCCCCACTGCAGCTGAAGCCCCCCCGCTGATGGTAAACGAAGGCCCAAGATGCATCATCACAATGGAAGCCAATGGCACATAGTGAGAAAGCTCCATGGGATTATCGAGTGCTATTCACAACTGGTTTGTAAATTCACAACAAGACATGTTTCTGTTAAGTGTTTTTCATCCCAGTCATTTACCGCAAGATTACAGGAAACGGATTAACTGCAGTAACGGAGGCTTTGATTTGATGCTCTGTGAAAGTGGGAAAAGGAAATCACACCAACTGGTTTACAGTCTGTGCATAATGGGTTTTTTTCCACTTGCACCGATTGCCGTGCATCGTCTTGTAATATTCTGTTCTGGTGTGATGTGAAAACAGAAAACAGAACTTCCTCATAAGGAAAAACTCAAGCCGTGTTTCTCCCCTTCCTAATCTAGTCACACATGGATATCTTCCTCCAATGCCCAAGTGGGGAAAACAAAGCCGAATGATTTCTGAAGCTTTTGATATTGTAACGCTGTAACTACATAGAACCTGATGGTTCTGTAATAGCTGGTCCTGGTGCTGCAAAAGCCCCTGCCTGCTGGCAGCAGGACAAACTGACTGTGTGAGGGGTGGGAGGGGTCCTTCACAATGGCAGAGCGTGTCCAGAAGTTGTCCTGGATAAGGGCGAGAGATACCCCTACAATCTTTTCAGCTGTCCTCCCTATGCGCTGCAGGGACTTACGTTCTATTCCTTTACAATTCCCAAACCACACAGGGATACAGCTGGCCAGGATGCTCTCCACAGTTCCTCTGTAGAAGGTGGTGAGGATGGATGGCGGGAGACTGGCTCTCTTCAGTCTCCACAGGAAGTGAAGACGTTGTTGTGCTTTCTTCACTGCAGAGCTGGTGTCGATGGACCAGGTGAGGTTGTCAGAGATGTGCACACCAAGGAACTTGGTGCTTCTGACTCTCTCCACTTCAGAGCCACTGATGAACAGGGGAGGGTGGTCAGCCTGCCTTCTCCGGAAGTCAACAACAATCTCCTTTTTTTTTGTCTACATTAAGAGACAAATTGTTGTTGTGGCACCAGCTTACCAGTTGTTCCACCTCCTCCCTGTATGGTGTTTCAGTGTTGTTGCTGTTGAGGCCCACTACAGTTGTGTCATCAGTGAACGTAATGATGCGGTTGGATTCAGACTTGGCAGTGCAGTCATGGGTGAGCAGCGTGAACAGCAGCGGGCTGAGCAAGCAGCCTTCGGGGGCGCCTGTGCCTGAAGTTCCGCTGCCAATGCACACTGAGTGGTCTCTCTGTCAGAAAGTCCAAAATCCAGTTGGAGTTTGGGGTGTTGAGGCCCAGCAGAGAGTTTCCTCACCAGCTGCTGGGGAACGATTGTGTTGAATGCTGAGTTGAAGTCGACGAACACCATGTGTCCTTAGTGTCCAGGTGTGATAACGCAGAGTGCAGGGTGTAGGAGATGCCGTGATCTGTAGAGCGGTTGGGGCGATATGCAAACTGCAGGGGGTCCAGTGAGGTGGGGAGGGAGGAATGAATATGTCTTTTGACCAGTTGCTCGAAGCACCTCATCATGATAGGAGTCAGTGCTAGAGAGCGGTCATCATTGAGACATTACTGGGATGATATTGGTCTTTTTGAAGCTCGGAAGGATCACAGCCTGGTTCAGAGAGATGTTAAAGAAGTCTGTGAGGACACCTGCCAGCTGTTCAGCACAGTCTCTGAGCACTCTTCCTGGTATGTTGGGAGCCTGGGACCTGGGAGGAGTAGGGGAACAAACAAACAGATAAAACAAAAATTTTGACCTTTGACCCCCATTGACCTTGACCTTTGCCAAAACGAGCCCTTTAAGGGCAATTCTAGGGTCAACCTACATGCACACTTCAAGTTTGGTGGAAATCGGCACAAGCACCCCGGAGGAGTAGTGGAACAAACAAACACACAAACTAACAAACATTTCTCAAA
Organism: Chatrabus melanurus; assembly: GCA_900302635.1. Taxonomy (NCBI): domain Eukaryota; kingdom Metazoa; phylum Chordata; class Actinopteri; order Batrachoidiformes; family Batrachoididae; genus Chatrabus; species Chatrabus melanurus. Next base: position 7,486 of record OMMV01188460.1, on the reverse strand, counting down.
TTATAGTACGATTCCGTCTTTTTTGGCTTGATAATATGAGAAACTGTTCAAACATTTCATTTGGGCTTGAGGTTCAAGTCTAATCCAATGACAGGAACTTTCTACAACAGACTTTATTTGTTCTCCTCACACACAGAAACACTGAACTATTGGACCATCTGTGCTGCTCCAAACCAAAAGGACATGAGGCAAAAAAAGCACCAGATTCCCGTCCACAGGATCACCTGGTTTTATACGTTTCCTTTGTGCTTTTTTCCACTGCTCTTACAGTTTTTCAGGTAATGCTGAGATCTGTGTGTAATATCGAGGTAAACAGAGCATCCTTAGTCTCAGCAAACCGCGGATGCTGAACACAACATCAAGAACAGACAAACCCAGGATTTATACCGCATGAAAAACAAGATCAAATATTAGAGAATCCGACAGGAAGAACAGAGGGGCTGTGAACAATAAAAACAAGACATTATCCTAATTGAATCATTAAAAAAAAAAAGTCTGAGTCTTTCATGGTTGATTCAATGAGTGAGCCGGTGGTGCAGACTGTTACGGTCACTTTAAAAAAAAAAAAGGCATCTTCTCAGAACCTTTTATTAGATTTCTTGCATTGATAATCCATGACTGAAATTTAAAGCCACATAGAATGAAAACAATTTCAGAATCTTGTTCACATTTAGCAGCTGGTGCGCTGCCATGCACGCTCCCAGAAACATGCCAGTCTGTCAGTTTACTGATGAATAGGTGTTTAAACAAGTTCTTCTGTAATCAGTGTGATTCGATACACAAAAACACACTTTAATACTCTGTCGAAACCCAATAATCTCATTTGGCTGCAGTTTGCGTGCATAAACAGCTGTCAGTCAGCTGTGTAACAAAAGACATTTGGAATCGTCTCTTCTAAACATTTTCAGCTCATCTCACACTGAAAATAAACTGAAACATTGTTCACAAAGACCTGATTGTTTCCGATCGTTTTGGCACATTTGTGGCACAGGCACCCTCAGTCAGTTTATCATTTTCGCTCACACACTGTTCTCACCTTTTAAGCAAGCGGCTGATTTCACAACACTTATGAAAGCAGCAAACAAGATCCAAATTCAGCATGGTGAAAAATTCATTCCCACTACGTTTACCTTCATTTAGCTTCAGGAAGAATTTATGCCTGTTGAAATAAGACATGAATTATTTAGGTATTTTACACTGGAAACAGATGATCATCTTTTTTAAACCATCTGATCCACCACATATTCACAATCATACTACTGTATGCTGATGATACTCAGATTTTCACAGCAATTGCAAACATACTGCTGTAGTTAAAACTTGCATTTAAACTTCGGTGTTTCATTCCTGTTGAAAATAAAGAATCTATAACATAACACTGCAAGGATGTCTGTCTGTTTGTATGTCCGTCTTATTTCTCGGCCGGTAGATTTCCACGAAACTTTCCACGCACAATTGGGAACCCATGCAGATGTCATTTCTTAGAGAAAAAAAAAATTGACCTCTGAAGAGAGACCTCTCTGTGGGGAGTCCCACCTCTCTTTTGAGGCAGGTAGTATGTGTGTGTCTGCTCCACTGTGTACTCTTCTTCTGCGCTTCACATACACGTTCACAGCGACAGGACATACCGCTGCTTCCTCCCGCTGCCGGTTAATGTTACTGCACTGTTTCCACTGTCCACACACAGAAACGACTCCAGCGTTTTCCTTTCAATCCACTCTGGAGAGCGTCCGCTCCACTGTGCTACATGCTATCATGGATGCACATATATTTGAATATTATGTTACTGTAAAAGTGGAAAATTCTGGGAAGAAACGCTGCTTCACGAGTAACTTGGTGTACCAGGAGTTGCTGACAAGATAATTATGAGAATGCATTTACTCAGAAAACCCAATGACATATAGACACTGAGCACAATATTCCGCCTATAGGTAGGCATAGGCTAAGAATAAATTGGTAATTTTGGGGGAAATAGCTCCTAAAAAATTCAAGGCTACATCCGTTTGGTCTCTGGCAGTATAATCCTCATCACTTTATTCTTTCTCAACTATAAACACCACTCATGCATGGTACATACTCACGGGCACTGTCTACTAGTTTGCTTTGAAGACAGAGTCTTCCCTGGGCATCTGAAGAAATGAGATGCACAGTTGAGAGGGAGACGCACTCCTTGATTGCCATCTACTTTTCAGTGTAATTTGATAAAAAGCAGAATATTTCTTTGTTATAAATTTGAGCTTTGTTTTGGATTATTAGAAATCATTCTATTATTGTTATTGTCATATTTTTTGAATAAAATATTTAAACAGCGCGTACACTTTGTTGAGTTCACTGCCGAGCTCCTCCGAACAGCACGTTAGCTCCGGCCGCGCCTTGGCACGCTGCTTGGCACGCTGCTTGGCATAGATCAGCACAAGTCAGGAAATGTAGGTTAAATTCATTCCGATTTTGAACATGTTCAAAATTTCCGGTAGGCTCGACGCACGTAGGTGTCCAATTTTCGAGCACAGAAAGAATTATCCAGAGATAGCAAAAGTTGTGGACAGAGTGTACACCAACAAAGTTCGCCCGGAGTTGCATCGAGTTGTGCCGTGCCTTTCGTGGGCCATCCTGAGCCAAACGAGGGTGGGACTGAGGTGGCAGGCAGTCCACTGAGCTCCCGGGGAAAAAATTACTTTTCCCGACTTTTGCCGAGTGGTGTTCCTGCTCAGGAGGACTCGGCACTGAACGCAGCCAAGCAAAGGCTTCATGGGGAAATCAACTGAGGTGCGGCAAGTTGTAGCTCGACCCGTTACTGCGTCATTATTATGTTTTCAGTATCTACCATCCTATACATTTATACACAACCGATTATTTCAATTTATTTATGAATTGGATCCAATTTAAATCTCCCGTAATCCAAAGTTTTAAACTTGGATCCATATCTGGGAGCTTTTTGTTGCATCATTCCTAGGGTTATGTAATTTTCCCGATAATTTCCTCAGAAAACGTACGTTTAACGTATGCGATCGCAAGTGCGCTCTTAAGTGATCACAAACTACGAACAAGACTAATTTTTTGTGAACCCGTGAACCGGAAAGAGAGACAATTTTGGATGATTGACTTTACCATTCTGGATGTGGATATTAAACAGATCGCTGGATCTCTGGTATGTGAAATTTTCTCTATTATTTTTTTTCTGGAAAGATTCTGAAAACATAATAATCATAAAATTGGATGCATTTTCGTCTATCTGCGGAGCCCAGTTTTTGTCAACTCATAGTGAGACCAATAAATTTGTGTATTGGATTCAATGCATCCAATTTTATAAGAAAATCAGCCAAGTGTAAGAGCACCTTTATTGTGTAACAACCTCAAATTTGCATGGGCCATGGCGCACACATGCAATTCTACTTTTTTAAAATGGTATATGCATTAATTTTAACCACACAATAATCCATTTACAGTTAGCGTCCAGCATACAGTGTATAAACTGAAGCAGCACTTATTAAAGTATACATTTCATACTCGGGCCAACAACCTGCCAGTATCCAGACCAAAAAGCATCTATTGAAAAATACTTGTGACACACGTCCTCCAACTGCTATCAACACATTTACTTGTGAGTTATTGGCAAAAAGTACAAAAATATTAATATATATTCAAAATCTCAATGTTAAAGATATATTGTCCAACTCCTTATTTTGCAGTACAACTCATGTTGTACTGCATAAATTAATGTTTTCTCCCCAAACCTCGCTGACAGACTCCTGACTGTAACGTAGCGACCCAAGAACCTCTGCGGTGGCTTAAACTACGAGTGAGCACGGGTGGCACAAGGATAACATTGTACAGGTGTTTCATCTTCCTTCCTCACAGGCATGAGTCATTTCACCACCACAAGACTTACAATGTAATGTGTGAGTGAGCCATGCAGTCCTTCCGCTAAATAGTCTCACTGTCCTGCTTGGACGGACTGAGGAAGTGTGGCTGAAGGCTAAAATAAAAGTCAACTCTTTCTCCTCTGACCGCCGGTGAGACCACGGGGCTGTATAAATGTTTGGATGGGAGGCACCCAGCAGGCTTTCGCCTCTTACTCTTATTAAAATTGTAATCGGCCTTAACTAATAACGTTTGAACGATGAGTACTGTGAGGCAAAAAGAACGGATTTATTTGTTTACTTGTCTCCGAGTGCTGAAAGTGCGTCTGAAAGTCCCGTCACTGTTCAGGGGCGATTGAAAGTGAGGTTTGAGAATTAAAATATCCTGACCTCATATTTGACTTGTGCTGACCAAATTCATGGCGTGAACTAAGTCAACAGACGGATATCTGGGTGTATTTGTGTCTTACAGTGCAGTGCACTCATAGTCGATACCTTCCTATGAATACGTTGACCTCAAACCTATCACAACTTTTTTGGATCTTTTATTTATAGCTAATCTGTCATAGGTTAAAATGGATGTAAACTGGAGGTGATTTGCGCGGCCTGATGACGTCTGGGTGCTGATATATTGGACCTCTGGGTTCAACGAGGGCATCATGGCTCTTTGAAGCACCACACATGCCTTCTGTTTGCCTTGGTGGGTGGGAAAAACAAAATCCGAGTGGGCCCAGGAGTGGTTTGGAACAACAACACTAAAACATTGTTTAAATTTAATGGGCTCTTTTTATGAGTTATGTTTTTGAAATTTCATGATGATCGTTGTGGCGACTTCATACTCCTGGTAAACATTCAGAACAGACCAGTTTATTAATATCATATAAATGTGTCCTTCGATATATATTTGTCTTAAATCAGTTTTAAGAGGCAGCTGTAATTTGGTGATTTGTGTTTCGATGTGAAATTGTGTAATAGATACGACTACATCGCTACACGAACCCCTGAATCAATCTAACTGGACTATAAACCAGTCAATGGGTTGATTTTAACAGGTTCCTGGTTTTTCATGAAATATGTATTTGACGGGAAGCAATACCACGTTTGGCTTATTCTAATTTAAAATGGAAAATGAATGTCGACATGAAACAAAGAATTGTTTCAGATTGTATCATAATGCACCAAATCATATCGCATTGAATTGTTTCATAATAAAAAAGTATCACTCCTGAATCACACTCTAGCCCATGTATCTAGATGCATATCTCATTCTTTTATAAGGGATAGATGCACACCCCTAGTATTTATTGATATATTTTCACTTTATTACATTCCCTTCATGTAAATGTTAATTTATTATTGGTAGCAGCCGCTCTATGAGTTAGCTAAGTAGCTACTGTGGCCTACTGGTGACTAGTCAATATTCCGAAGGACCAGTGGTCCGAAAATTGTGAAAAATGGTTATATGCAGTTCAAACTTAGGAAAATGGATTTCAAACTTATCAAGTTGACATATAGTTTTCACACCCTAACCCCCAACTTAGTTGTAACAATCCAGTCCACCCCCCAACCCTAACCCTAATTTTCGGACCAATGGACCTTCAGACCAACGGACCTTCATAATGACCCATCCCCGGCCTACTCACGACTTTGTTTTCCATGCTAGGTCATGATTGTGGATGTCATACTAACAAGACATAAAATTTTGCCCTACTGGCATCCTGGGCATGATATTAAACTGCACCCAGGACTGTAGCTGGTCCTCCAACCTGCAGACTACTGCTTTTGGGGGGTTAGCGGTGGGATTTACCTCTCCAGCCACCATAAAATGCCTCGCTGCAGTGCTCAACGCCGGAAAGAAGATCGCTTGTTTCTGCACTGTGTGTGTGTGTGTGTGTGTGTGTGTGTGTATGTGTGCGCGCGCGTGTGTAACCTAATACTGTATTGTTCCAAATATAAGACGGGGTTTTTGAAGAAAATGGGGTTGATTCAGTATAATTAATGACTGACATGTTTTCTAAGTCTGTGTTGGCTTGTCTAACACTTTATATTAAAGAGAAAAAATTCTGGGTAACCTTTCAGGAAAAAAGTGCAAATCACATTTAAGGGTTCAAAGGTTAAGATATTAATTTTATCTAAAGTAGATCTCATGAAAAAAAAAACCCCCAGAACTGCAATGCAGTAATATTCCTGTAATTTCAAAAAAATTTTTAAACGTAGATCACGTACCCTCCAGTCCCCAAAACCCAGCCTGTTTTTCTGGTTAAAATCTCTGTCAGTCGACGGTTATTTATGGCACCGCTGACCTGCACGCTGGGTAATTAATAATAGCCCGATTCATCCCAGTCCAAATGTACATGGTCTGGTCTGAAGGAGGACACAGCGCAGAAAATCCCCCATGATTTAAAACTCCATGAGTGAGCCTGAAGCGCTGTGTTCACAGAAGCGGCAGTAACACAGCAGCCCACAGTGCTGCCGCCGCCGCTGCTGCCGCCGCCGCTGCTGCTGCCATTGCTGCTCCATCACTTTTTTGTCACAGCGCTCACAGGACATTATGCAAAATTTAGCTGATACGAGATGCAAAATGTCACGCAAACTCGTGCACAGCTCGTGGCATCAGACAGTGTTAAGACATCAAAATATGTTGAGTATTTAGTGTTATATATTGCTGCATTAAGTCGGTGTTGCATGGTAGCTATGGTAAGTAATGTTAATATTTTACACAACTGACTTGTTTGGATCTGTTCATTCGCTCCCTTCCAGGTGACTTTGCCAACTCACAGGTTACAGCCAACCTCCGGTGCTGAAAAATACATCCAACGTGGAAATGGAAGATCTTGCAGTTCCTTGAATGGTCACGAGGTTGGCTCGAAATGTGACTCAATCCCCACAGTTACAATATCCAACTTTACAGCAGAATTAAACATGTTTACATCTAGTTTGCCTGTTCATGACAACTGTGAATTTTTATATAACTCAACAGTTTAGAAATCATGGTGACGAGTCCATTGGTCCGGAGGTCCATTGGTCCATTGGTAAATGGACCTCTGGACCGGCAATGGACCTTCAGACCGAAAATTGTTAAAAATGGTTCTAACCCTTTTGTATCATTCTATGGGCCTGCAGCGCTAAAATCTATTGAATTGACTTGGGCCTAATTTTCGGACCAATGGACCTTTGGACCAATGGACCTTCGGAATAATGACCCGTCCCCAGAAATCATCAGTGTAGACCGAGGTACCGTCATGTAATGTGAACCTTACTGTGAAGCCAACTGTTGTGTCCCAACTCCAAGTGTGGGTGATGGAAGGCTTTTGACCTGGTCTGACAGGAGGGGAGACACTACATGGACACATATTAGCAAACCCAATGTCTAGTGGAACACCTTGGAGGGACCAATGTGTCTGGGATGAATGGAGGAGACTACTAAGTACTCTGCCCCTTAACCTAAACTAACCTAAACCACACTGTCTGTGTTTTTTTTTAGTACTTTCTACAGTCACAAGTGTTTCTCCCGTGCAAGTCGTTTCCATGATGCTTTCATGGTTCTTGCATTTGTCCTTTAAAACTGAACAAAGGACCTTCTTTTTTGTTCTGCTTGGACACAGTCATAAAAGGATCAACTAGTA
>OMMV01188457.1:0-21142 GCA_900302635.1 Chatrabus melanurus | reverse complement strand
TAATTTAAACTGCACAATCTTGAAGTTACATTAGTATGTCATGGATCAGGCCGTGGAGTATTGTAAGGTGTTAAGTATATAATAATACATGGTGTTATTCATATCGCACGAGTAACGTCACGAGTCAAAGTCATATCGCCACACTTGAAAGTCATAATACACGAGTCCGAAGGACGAGTGTATTATGACTTTCAAGTGTGCCGATATGAGACTTTGACAAGTGCTGTTACGAGTGTGATGTGAATAACACCATGTATTAATATGTTTATCATATGATTATGCAATTTGTTTTCCTAACGTTTTGTGTTGGCGTTTTTCGCGAGCTCGACATAATCTAGCGTTTCCTGTGGGTCGATTTCGTCCGCGTCATTTTCAGTTTCGTCATGTTCACTCACCCTGTCAAGTTCAAGTTCATCAGTTTCATCGACACTTCGATCATCTGCCATCGCCACTGTGAAAAAGTCGGCAGCCAAAACAAAAACAGACGAACTGTCAAGTGCACGCGCAACTTGTTGTGATCACGTGCGGTATTCGATCACGTGACCAACTTACTGTTGATTATGGCGAGTCATAACGCACAGTTCAGAAGTCATAATGCACACTTCTGAAGTCATAACACACGGTGATTTTTTAGGCATATCAGTGCCAAAATTGCATAATCATGTGATAATTGCTTTTAACACTTGTATACTGTGATGGATCAATAAAACAACAAAAAAAAAGGTCAATGTCCAAATATATAATGGATCTAACTGTATATTTTTTGTCAGTTCTCTGAAATTGTACTTTTGTTGTATGGTTGTTATTTTATTAACAGATATGAAGATACCAATAACACAACTCTAGTATGTAGCACAGGTTAGCATGCTAGCTATGTTTGTTTTTTGTTGTTTTTTTTTTGTCACTCCTCCCTGCAGCGTTCTCCGTATCGTGTTCTTTATCTCCGTTTCTCCTGTCCTGACTTCAACTTGTTTTATATCTATTTGATGAGTTACAGTCGATGCTTTGCTAAATCTACTCTGTGTGGGTTTTTTTTAATCAATGATTGACATGTGAGCGAGCAACGATTTCTCCAAAGTGCTGTGTTACCGCTGCGGGCTCGCTGCCCAGACTTTGGCAGAGTCTTTTCATTTGTATTCATTCACTGAAGGTGTACATTTATCACACTTTTGTCAGCCAGTGTTATGCCATCACACACAATACTCGGCAGTAAATACAGATTATGCCATGAATGAAAAGAGGAATAAAGGATAATTTATGACTTCCGCATACCAAGGCGTGAGGGTTATAACTGTTCAACAACCTGCCTTCAAATTTCAGGAACATTTAAAACAAGAAAAATACTTGTTAGAATGTGTACTATTTCACAGGTTCAGTTAATAACACCCTGTACTCTGTGAGTGTACATGTAGCAAAGCGAAAGGTTTATTGTAAAAAGCTTCTATATGTCTCCTTCTAACATTTCACCGTCATACTGATTTTTTTCAATATCTTATGAATAAAAAAATGGACCTACTCAAATATAGTTTCAAGGTAGCTACAGTTTTTAGGGGACGGATCATTATTCCAAAGGTCCATTGGTCCGAAAATTAGGCCTAAGTCAATTCAATAGATTTTAGCGCCGCAGGCCCATAGAATCATACAAAAGGGTTAGGGTTATAACCATTTTTAACCATTTAGGGTTAGGGTTATAACCATTTTTAACAATTTTCGACCAATGGACCTTCAGAATATTGACTAGTCACCCAGTTTCTAAAGCAAAACTAACTGCAATAAACTAAGCTTTCGAAGTTAACTAGCTTTTGAAGTCTCTTTTATTCTGCTTTGTCACACAGTTGCTTCAGACATGGAGTGTTTCACAAGTATGTCCATTCTGATAAAACGTGACGAAGTCTTTATTTCCATCGATGATTTTTAGCATTAAAGCTAGCTAAGCAGAATATGTACTTTCACAGTAAAGACATAATGCAATCAAAATAAAGGAAGTGGAACGTTAGCATTAGCATCAAAATGACACATCTTGAAGGTGACTAGTCATTGGTCCGAAGGCCCATTGGTCCGAAAATTAATCTACTTCAAAGCATGTGTCAAATTTATTAGTTGGAAAGAACGTTTTTCACACCTCACTTTTTGAATTGACATAGTATTGTATATATTATTAATATATATTAATTTTCCACCTAGGTTACTTTTAAGGGACGCGTCCTATAGGAAGAAATATGCATTATATTTATAAAATACCCAACAAGTAAGGATTTTATTTGTAAAATTAGGGGGCAAGCCCCCAAAACCCAACAATTTATTATAATTATTTATTATTAAATGTTAAATAAATTAGGGGAGTTTCCCATGTTGTTGGTTTCATTTTAGCATACTTCAAAGCTATAAAAATAATAAAATATTTACATATTTTTGGGTTTTACTATATATCTCAAAACATTTATCAATACTAAGCTTGTATTTGTTACAGTTTGTTTACAGTTATTCTAAACATGAAATACCTTATAAGATGGGCCTCTTAAAAGTAACTTAGGCCAAAAATCTATTGAATTAAGTAAAAATTTGGGTCAAATTAGGGGCATTGTTTGCCTATTAGGGTGGGTCCCTTAAATGAAAAGACCTAATTTTCAGACCAATGGGCCTTCGGACCAATGGACCTTCAGAATAATGACCCGTCCCCCATCTTGAATGTTAAAAAATTAATGAAGAAAATCCACCTCTTTACCCACCTTGTCTCCAAAATTTGTTGGTTTCTGCTCCAGGCTAAGTTTCATTATATATCTAGTTTATTAGATGATGGGTAATCCTAAGAAACCAGCAGACATGCTGGAATTGTTACCTTGAGAATTTAAATACAAGTTTCCCTTACAAACAACAATGGCCTTAGTGGCCACCAGGACCAAGGCTTCACAAGCAACTTGATAGGTCTGTCTGCCTTTATTTTATATTATGTCATTGTGCATGTTACTAAAAACCCAAAATTTCAGAGCTGAATATGCAGCAGTTTTAATGGAGTTACTTGAAATTTTTGCGCACCCACTGACTGAATTGTCTGAATCCATTAATCCTATGCTTGCTCTGCTAGTGTCACGGAATTTCTGAAATGAGATTAAATAAACCGGGGTGACAAGGGACAAAAGTGAAAATGATTTTCTTTTTGCCCTTAAACCAGTGAGTTTACAAAGAAAATTGTGACACATTGCATTGCACTACTTTTCTTGCAAAAAATTACTAAACTTTGGTTAGCAGACATCTCATTGGTTTAAGGCGCAATCTCACCTAGACGCTTGGGCCAACGTAGACCAACGTATTTGCAAACGTTGGTGTCCGCTAGCCTTCGCTGGGCTCCGCCGTCGTCCACCGATGAATGTTGACCACGTCAAAAAAATTTCAACATGCTTAAAATTTCTCACCGGTTGCTGATGTACCTCTGGCTACGTTGGAGACCGTTAGAGAAAGTTAATCTCCGCTACGACCATGTTCCCTCTGCTAGCCTCCGCTAGCCTAAGTTACTGGTGCGATCGTCTATGCTGGCTGACATTTTGGTGCTGCTTCAACCCTGCCTGTTCAGAATGACTGGACAGCGGTGTGTCCACCCCTTCTTCCGCACCTTGCCACGTTAGCAAAAATCCCGCTTGTTCTAATGGTGCGCTGGCTAATGCCCACCTCCGCTTGCACCACGTTGTGGAATGCCGTGATAAAAATTAAAGGTGCTACTACCTCCACCAGGCAATTTGCCAGTTTACATGTTATCACAATTACTTAAGAAAAAAAAACCTAATTTCCAATGAAAATTTGCCTTTTTGGTCATTATAAGAGGGAAAGCCCATTAATGCTGGTTGTGATCCAGATCAGAATGTGTATCCCAGAGTGAAAGTCATCGTAAAACAGATGATTCAGTTTCACAAGCAGCAGACTTTATGCTGACAAACTCTAGGCTTTTTGCTTTGTATATTGTCTTATGTTTACCTGCCTTTGTGTGTGTTCCCTTTCTTTTCCCAGCCATTCGATTTGGACGCATGCCTCAGGCAGAGAAGGAGAAACTACTGGCTGAGTTCTCGTCTGACATGGAGCACATGCACCCTGAGGCAGCCGATCTGAGGGCTCTGGCTCGGCATCTGTACGAGGCCTATCTGAAATACTTCCCTCTTACGAAGGCCAAGGCCAGGGCCATTCTCTCTGGGAAGACCGGAGACAACATGGTAAACATCACTGCCTTACTTTGATGCTATTATACTTTTATTTATTTGCTTTCTGTAAAGCAAATAATAATAAAATCCTGGGTCAAGTATCTTGACAGCAACAAAAATATGTTATTACAATTTATACTCGAGATTTTGTAATCATATTCCGTATATGAGGCTTAGGCCTCATATAGCTGATGTAGCTGATGTCGTTAGATCACATGATCATCTTCTTGGAGGGCAAGAAAGGCACACTGTGGTTGCCGTGACTGGTAAACCATTACTCCCATTTTTCAAGAAGCAACAGTGACCCTGCAATTCACAGCAAGGCTTCACAAACAATTTGATAGGCCTGTTTGTCTTTATTTTACGTTACGGTCACTGTGCATGTTAAAAGATGCCAGCATGGTCCACAGTAGGAGGTTCACTGGTCATCATGTGTATCTATCAGAACCCAAAATTTCAGAGACGAATATGCAGTAGTTTTTACAGCATTACTTACATAAAATTTTGCAGGCCTGTTCACTGACTGATTGAGTCCATTACTGCTAAGCTTGCCCTGCTAATTACAAGGAATAGTCACTCATCTTCAACCTCCTGGCTTGAAGGGAACATTTTATGTTCAGTAAATGACTGCACCAATCACCACAGGCAAAAGAAGGGTATTTTGTTCTACAGATATTTATCAGAACCGGAAAGACTAACTAACATGTCAATGACATGTCAATTTGGTTGCTATGGTAACCATGATTGCTTGGGAAAAATTCTGTCTTGAATATCTCAGGAACTACTTATGATATACACTTGATGTTTGGCTCATGAAAGTTCTTTGGAAGGTCTTTCATCATATGTTAATTTGGTTGCTATGGTAACCATGGTTGCTAGGGAAAATTCTTTCTTGAATATCTCAGTGTCTACTTAAGATCGAGACTTGATGTTTGACTCTAATCAAAGGTCTTTGGAAGGGCTTTTATGCCATGTTGACATGGTTGCTAAGGTAAACAATGCTAGAGAAACATTCTTTTTTGAATATCTCAGGAATTACTTGTGATAGAGAGTTGATGTTTAGCTCATATGAAAGTTATTGTATATTGACTAAGTAATAAACAAAAAAGGATAGTTTTGTTTCCGTGTAAAAAAGGTTGATTCGTGTTTCTTCCACCCAGGGACATCCCACCTGTAGGGCTTTACTCACTGCTTCTGGTTTGTTCTTTCTTACAATATTTCCTAAGGTCGATGTGTTAATTAGGAGTTGGAGTCATTATAATGTCAGATCACTGCTCCTTAACAAACCCCTCCCTAACGAGACGCTCCTTATCAAGCGGTGTATTACACACCCACACCTGGTTCTGTTCACTTGTTGTTTATCTTAAACTAGGTGCATTTAGCTTCAGGTTATTTCAAACTGGATTGCATTAATGTCAGGTGACTTTCGGATCACGCCTGTGTTTTTAGAAATTAATATATGAATTTCCGGGTTTGGATAGATACTCTATAGGCTCATTTTGACATGTTTCCAAACTTTGATTTCTGTTATTTCAGTCGTCGTGACACATGGTGAGAAATTGAACCCGTTTTACTTATCTTTGTGTAATTTCTGGAAGAAAAGGCAAATTATCAAGGCAGATTGTAGAGCTCTTACATACCAACTGGCAATCATTTTGCCACATATTATTCCTTATTCCTCACAGCTAGGTTTACAATGTATTTAAAGAGGGTCAGATACATGCTTGTGCTTTGCATTCAGATAATGATTGACCCATTTGTGCATTGAGCAAGTGAATCCAGCGTCTCTTTCACCCTCCAGAATGGCAGCTCTGACACTGATTACACGATAGCACAGGCTCTATACAATTTTGCCATGAGGTTGATTTCCATCTTGTCATTATCTTTGCTATAGGTGGCATATGTCAAATTTAAAGATCTCCTTCAGGATACTGTCTGCATAAATAATTAACAATCTATCTCACACACAATGTAATACCTTTCAAACTCGCAAAAAAGTGCAGCATTTCTTTGTTTTGCACAGTGAGTCTTTTAAGTCAAGGCCATTTATCTTAGTAGAATTTTATCAACTTGTTTCATGTATATTCTGCATGAAGCGCAAAAGCTCAGTTCAACTTGAAGTGCATTCTGCATGGCAGGCATGCCTCTCTCCTATATGTACTTGCAAAGAAAATACAGACACAGTGATGCAGCATTCAGCAGTTTTACCTCACAGCAATAAAGTTTTATTCCTCACTAACATCAATAGAAGAGTCCAATAGGTGCGACAGAGATGATAGAAATAACTGTAGTACATTAGCAACATGTAAATACACTTACAATGAACAATATGAATACTATAAAATACAATTACACATTTTGCTCTCATCTTCAGCTTCATTATTGAAGTGATAGAAACACCTGCTCTGGAAACACCGATACTAAACAAGTTTTCAGGTCGACCAGGTCAGCCTAGTTACAATGGTGCGTTTTAGGGCTTTCATTAAAGTAGAATAACTGGTTTCTACATGTGTTGGCTGTTAAAGCATGTCTCAGATTACAATGGTCAAGCTATGCAGGCTTGTGGATAATTTGCTATCATCTCCTCAATGCTCTTGCACAATATGTCAAAGTTGTTTACTCTGGCATTTAGGAATTTATGCGAATGTAGACAAATGTGTTGGCCTAAAGGATGGAAATGTCACATATCATCTGTCTACATTTTTTCCCTAAACATATTGAATTTGTTTTTTAAAAAATTGTCATCAGGAAATCCACATTAACTCGTTAATACAAGTTACAACCAAAACAACAACAAAAAAAGTGTTGGAGGGCCCTATCTCAATGGTGGACGTCAAAATGAGCTGTGCAAATCTGTTTTGGGTGTGTCTGCGCACACATTGTGTTTTAAGCATCAGGAAATACCAATGTAAAGCCAGGTGCTGGGCTCAAAGGCGTTGGATTTACCGTATTCAATAAGCATGTGCGTGATGTAGTAGTAATAGCAGTAGTAGTAGCAAGTCCTATACGGGCCCTGAAGTGCATTGGGTCGGTGCTTATAAATATATCAACAACATAGAATATCAACTAATGAGAGTAGCACCTGTCCTTCCCTTTAAACCACACTGGCGCACTGGCGCACAACACTGTGGTGAAAATGGGCGCAAGTGAAAGGATTTCTAGTAAATTAATGGATTAGCACCAACTTGAGTGGACAGTGGCCACCAAAGCTCTCTTAGGTCAATCAATGCGGCAGCAAGGTGAAGTTTTGTACTTTTCTATGTGTTTACTCTTATTTTGTTTGATGCTTCTTTTCACTTTTGTTGTGTATTTTATGGCGTATAATGTCATCCGTGTCTGAGAGAGACAAAGTGGGGGGGTGAAGTAGTGGGTTTTTTCCGTCACTTTGCAACCTCAATTCACAGATGATGTCAAATCCGCATGTTGGTAGGGTGTAACAGCTTTAAACATGCAGGCCGCATATTGGCATTCTTATATTATTTATCATATGAGTTACCTGAACGCATAGATTTGTGTGTGCATGTATGAGAGGAAGAGAGCTCTCTCGTAAAATATCCTGTTCCATTTTTCCCCCTACAGTGGCCATAATACACTATCATACAAATACACTATCGCAGGCAGCTGGCGATATGTGCAGGCAAGCAGGGTGTACTTGCGTTGTAAACCTGCTTATGTAAGGTGCGTCTGAGTGTTGCTGTCTTAATATAGTGCTGGAATTTAGATGTGGCTTTCATGATGCAGGTGCTGGCCGTAAAAATGACACCTGCGCTGGGCTGTGTGCCGGTTTGCATCGGGTCAAAGATGGGGACCATAACGTTTGCATGTACATTTGTGGTCAATATGATTAACAAACAAGCCATTCTGTTTGTGTTGTAGACTGTGTGAAGTAAATGCAAAAGTTTTTCCAAATTTATTCAAAGAGAATTTCTGTCCACTTTATCGGTACAGTCACAACAATTGAGTGTGTTGCCTTTCAGTACCATGTCCAGTTTTTTCCTATGAAGAATTGATTGCAAGTATTAACATTATGGTTTGATAACTCCGTCCCGAAGCTGAATATAATAAAAGCTCATTTCAACTACATTTTTTTTCTACATAAACCTATAATTTGCACAGTGATCATTAGGGATAATGATTAAAAAATTAATAATTAACAGAGTTTGCCTATATATTAAATATAATGCCTGTATATTAAATGAATAACCAATCCACACCTTATAGGACTTTTGATTGGACCAAGTCAGAAGTAATTTTTTTTCTCTCTTACGTCAGAGAAGCTCAAGGCTCATCTGCGTGTTGTGACTGTTCATCACAGTGATAGCAGGAAACCACAACAAACCTACTGAGAAAAATTGAGTCACTTTGGCTTTTGTAGGATATTTACATTTTTTAACATAGAGGCCTTGATATGAGTAGATATGTAATGAACTTTTTTTAACTCCTCCAGCATTCCACAAAACTCATTAGACCTGAAGCCACTTTTTAAATTCTTCAGTCACTGCAAGTACACTAGAAATACAGTGGCCAACAAATGTCATTTAAGTGATGTTGTTCTTTCATTTTTTTCAAAAATGCTGAAATAAAATGAATAAAAATGTTTATTTTGTGAGTGTTGGCTCATAATTAGATTGGAACGATTTAGACAGTCATAAGAAATTTTTCATATATTTAAATAGCTTGAACATCTTGGTACTCAAGCCTGAACCCACTTTATTTTCAGTTTTATTATTTTCAACAATATTTCTTCTGTGCCTCCAGTGTGCTGTTAATGGTGTGGTCACATTGGGGATTGGGAATGACAGTTTCATTCGTGAAGTGTATCGAAATGCGCAAGGCTGAAAACTTAGTGCTGAAGCAATTTTTGTTTTTAGCATGGAGCTAATCATACATAAATATGCAACTACTGCAAGGGTATTCCCCAGGAGGCGTTAGAGGGTGCGGCCGAAGATAGGGAAGTGTGGGCTGAGCTGCTCTGCTGCCACCGCGATCCAGACCCAGAAAAGTGGCAGAAAATGAATGAATGAATGAATAATTGATGAACACTTATTAGCAGGATATTATTTGCTCACAAGCAATCTTAACAGGCTCATTTCTGACTCAACCACATACTGATTACTTGACTACTAGCCAGGAAATAAATTGTGTTGCAGGACGGGAGTGTATTTGTGTCATAAAGCATTTTATAACTGACTGATTTGTTTTTAGAACAGTTTACTTTGGTAGGGCAAAACAGTATAAAATGGCATGGCATATCATAGCTATAATGGCCACAAAATGGAAAGTACAGTGAGAATTAATGCCACAGGAGTGACTAGGCCAAAGTAGCTAGCTAACACAGCCAATCATAATTATAATTGAACAATTACATGGAGGAATTGTATTTGTACTGGGGACGGATCATTATTCCGAAGGTCCATTGGTCGGAAGGTCCATTGGTCCAAAAATTAGGGTTAGTTAGTTAGTTAGGCAAAAAATACCCCTAATTTGACCCAAATTGTTACTCAATTCAATCGATTTTAGCGCCGCAGGCCCATAGAATGAAAGCCATTTTTAACAATTTTCGGACCAATGGACCTTCGGAATATTGACTAGTCACCATTTGTACTATTAAATATGTTGTGTTACAACTGATTGAAAATTATATATGTTTTTTTAAAACCGTTTATCCTTTGGTATGGCAGAATCCTATAAAATTAGTATCATCACCATGCTAGCCGCAGTCATACGCCACCATGGAGAGTGCTGTATTAAGTAGGTCATGATAGCTAGCTCGCGACTAGCATGGCCTGGACCTAATAATGAATTACCTATTGAAGGGACTGCGTTTGCTAATTTGTATCCAATGCTGTCTTAAAGGTTTATACTTGGGTAGAGCGTAATTTTATTAAACCACTTGGCTAGCCAATATGAGAGCCAATGCCATTTTGGACATGCATATTACTTTCCTCCATTATGCCAATTCTCTTGGCAAGCTGCAGCACCTACAGGAAAAGAAAGTAATAGCATGGAATGTAAGACAAAGTCAACTGCACGGAATATACTGCTGATGTCACAAGCGCCCGCCGTTGGCAAATTACGGGATCTCTGCAGTGGGTCTCTCAATCCTTTGGGAAACAATTTTTAAAGCTAGTTTACAGAGAACACTTAAAAACCATATCAGATCCTTGTGATAGACTATGACTTTTAAAAATAAAATGAGTTACTACACCCTGAGAGGCTCATGTTCATGTATAACTATCTTAATGAGTGTATGCATGCCCAAAAAGTGATAACTAAACCACAAACCTGGCTTAAAAAAATTGAGCTAAAAACTGTACAGCACAATTATTGAGACTGCTATAGTGACGTAGAGAAGACAACTTCACGCACCTCAACACTTCTACTTGACAAGTGTGAGCTGGTGCAAGTCATTAAGATAAAACGGATGACGGTTACGACTCTTACGTCATGTCATACCGTTTATAAGATTTTCTGTATTTCTCCCTAGCAGCTCCAAGTATTCATTTGACCTGTGTATAAAAAAAGAGTTTAGCATATGAATGGTGTAATTCAGCTTTCAGGCCAGTGCATGTCTGTGCCAGTGTTTTTTTCCAGAGTTCGTTTAACTCGGTTAAGCTACTTGGAAATGGTGTGTTTGTCTCAGCCTGCAGATTTATTTACTTTGTGAAGCCAACACATGAGATGTGCTTTGTTTGCTTTTGCAGCTCTGAATGAGCCATGACCACAGCGCACAGATAGTATATGTGATTACATTCGCAGCTCTATGTTTTTTGTGCGTTTTTTTTGTGTGTGTGTGTCTTTCTCATTCATACTTCTCTTTTCCTTTCTTGTACTCTCTGTCTATAAATTATTTTTTTCTTCCACAAATTCTCTCTTTTCTTCCCTGAAGCCTTTCGTCATACATGACATGAAGTCCCTAATGGAGGGAGAACAGTTCATCAATTGCAGGCAGATTCCCATCCAGGAGCACCCGCAGCAGATCTCCACCCTGACAGCCGGACACATGGGTTAGTAGTAACAACAACAACATAAAAACAGACTGTGCATCATGAAATCATTTTCTGAGTTACTTTTTCTTTTTTTTTTAAAGTTCAACACGAAAAACCGACCCCATGAGCAAACACATTTCTAGACAGTGCTAAGGAAACTGGCATATGTGTTTTTTTTTAAGGAGGATTCCTCAAAAACTAATGAACCAAATTTAACAAAACTTGATGAAAGTTGATCCTGGACTAAAATTGTCTCTACCTCTATCTAACCTGGAGTAAAAACCTTTAAATTTTGGGGTGACTCAGAATAAAGGTGTGGAGCCATGATTTAAAAAAAAACTTTTAATAAGTGTGAAATAAGTTGTGTTACCACGACATAAGAGGACAGTCGGAATGTCTTCAGTACTCTCTCCGGAAGATCTTGGGAACCGCTAGAATGAAAAAAAAAAAAAAGAGGGTGCTTTCACCCTTATTTTTTTTGGTCCGGACCTTCGGACTTCTCAGTTTGGTGAAAACCAAAATAGCAGGTGTGAAAGCTGCCTCGGAGCACAGTCCGGACCAAAGGACTGAAATTTATTTCAACCAAAAGAGGTGACCTTGGTCCGGGTCAAACTTAGCCGTGGTCCGTATGTTTTCAGTGTGAAAATGAATCCCTCTTTAGACAATTTTATGTGTTTTCTAGTTGTTTTTTTCTAATCCTGTCACTTGACTGCCTTTTTTTTTTTTTTTTTTTACTTTATTTAAAACCATCTTAATTAAATTTGATGATGCACAATACAAATTGAAAACTTCATGTCTCTTCCCATTTCACGCAGGCATCACAGGATCTCACCTTGGCTCAGACTATGGCAGTGTGGGCGTGACAGGGGTCAATGGCCAGGGCCCAACAGACGCTCTCGAGCTACGTTTCTTCCACAGCTGCCAGTCACGCTCGGCCGAAGCGGTGAGAGAAGTGACAGAGTTTGCCAAGAGTATCCCGGGATTCGTAGATCTGGATCTCAATGATCAGGTGTGGTTGCTGAATGTTGCTCACCGCCTTCACTCTGTACTCCTTTGTGAAATCTAAAATGATTAACCTTTATTTCTTTTAGGTGACGTTGCTGAAGTATGGTGTAATTGAAGTCTTGATCATCATGATGTCACCTCTGATGAATAAAGACGGGACCCTGATCTCCTATGGACAGATTTTCATGACGCGCGAGTTCCTGAAAAGCCTCAGAAAGCCGTTCTGTCAAATGATGGAGCCAAAGTTTGAGTTCTCTGTCAAGTTCAACATGCTGGAGCTGGATGATAGTGACATGGCGCTGTTTCTTGCTGTCATTATTCTCAGTGGAGGTAAGATTTTTTTTTTTTATTAATCTTTTACTTTTTTAGAGCACTATGCTGTTTTAAATCTTTGATCATACTGTATTATTTTTATTATGATCAAACAAGTATAATTTGAAAGTTAATCTCATTGTGCAGATATACTGGCAGCAGCGTACAGTAACATCAGCACCATTTCATTTTTAAGCATTGTAAGGCTGTTACCACTAAATAATTTGCCAGGTTCAATAAACGCTGTCCATAACGGCCGTGACCCGTTTATCAGTTTGCTGGATAAAGTTGGGATATTGGTCTGAACTGTAGCAGAGCTGCTGCAGAATGAATCGGGTTCACATGAGAAACTACTTCATCTGTAGTAAAATTCCTGAGCGCAGCAATAATGGTGCACGGTGGAGACAGTTTGACAAGGAAGTAAAGAAAAACATGACGCAACAGAAAACTGTCTGCTCCCAAGAATCACTCCTGTTCATGTGATCATGTGTTGGCTGGATGACGCTGGTCCACATGAGCAAGTTTGGTGATTTCTTTGTTTATTTTGGGGGGGTTCAATATTTTATTTTCATTTTTTGAATTGCAAAAGAATAGAACAAGATAAAGTATTCACAGTAAACAACAGAACAGGTGGGCTCAGACAAAAAGGGGAAGAAAAAGTAGATAAAAGAGACACATTAATGTACAGTAAAATGCTGCTTGTTGCACGTAGTTCTTCAGAGTGTTGCGAATTCAATGCAATTAATTTATATAGCACCAAATCACAACATAGTCGCCCCAAGGCACTTCACTGTTGCCATTGTGCTGAGCAAGCACAATGACAACAGTGGTAAGGAAAAACTCCCTGGATGTTTTGTGAGTATAGGAAGAAACCTCAAGCAGATCCGACTCAGAGGACTCACCATCTGCTATGACCATACTACCAATGACGACAATGAATAAGACAAAGTACAACAAAAAAAAAATTGTCAAACATGCAAAGACAGGAGAATCAGTGTCCAAGAGCTCATGCGGTCCAGTTTTCTCCAACAGCCATGTAGTAGGATCCAGACACCAGCGACGAGAGCGCTGCCAGGACGCTGTTGAGGGGTCCATACTCAGACAGTTGGTGACCAACCCGCAGTCCAATTTCAGCCACATGCTCCGCGTCTTCTTCATCAACACCTCGTCAGCACCTCGTGCAAAGGGCAGAGCAGAGATACATCAGCCATATATTAAGTCTCAAAGGCTCAAACACAGAGAAAAGGAGGCCATGAATCACTCAGTCACCCCAGCCTCGTCTAAGTGGGCAAGAAAAGGGTCCCAAATAGAGGAAATTTTTTTGGTTGAACTGATTCTTAAGAGTCTGAGTTTCTTCATTTGTATAACCGATATCATATCGGCCATCCGTCTCCGAAAGGAGGGTGGAGAGGGTGATTTCCACTCCCTCAGAATTAGTCTTTTGGCAGTGATCATCCCCAGTGTCAAAGATTGTGTAGCTGTAGGGAGGTGCATAGAAGCTGGTGAGCAGCCAAAGATGACCAGGTCAGGGTCCACAGGGAGGGGTCTTTTATAGGCCTTTGAGTACCAGTCAAATATTTTAGACCAGAATCCAGACAGTGAAGGGCAGGACCAGAATGAATGAGACAGAGTACCCTACGACACATGACATCTGTCGCACATTGGTGAAACCGAGGGGTAAATTCTGTGTAATCTGGATCTACAGTTGAGAAGACAAACTTTAAATTGAATCAGTGGGTGTCTGCTATACATAGAGCAGGCCTGAATCGCACATAAGGTCCTGTCTCACTCAGCTTCGGTCAGTCTAATACCCAGCTCCTCCCTCCAGATCTCCAGAATGCCTGCAGGGGTAGCAGTATTGCAACTATCAAACAAACCCACAAAAAATGCATGTTTCCCTTGAAGAATTTCAAAGTTATGAATCTTGGTTCGGACAAAGTGTCTAATCTGTAGGTAGCGAAAAAAATGTGAATGAGGCAGTGAAAATGTCTCTCTTATTAAGTCAAAAGAGGCAAAATGTCCACTTATATACAGGTCTTCAATTTAAACTAAGCCCTTCTGTCTCCAGATGTGGTAAGTTTTATCTAACCAGGGGGGTAAAAAGGAATGATTAAAATAAATTGGTACTTGTACCGAGGTTTCTGCTAAACTGAGAACGCCTCTAGCTTGATTTAAAATCCTGACAGAGTTTTTCAAAACAAAATTTAGGCCAGCTAGTGCCCCAGGCTTCTCTAACTTTGAGAACAGCAAAGCTGGCAGGGAGGAACTGACAAGAGAGTTGGCCTTCATGCGTAGCCACAAGAGGGGCTGCAGAGGTCAAATGACCTGCAGACCCCTGCCCCTAAAACATGAAAGCCCTGATATTGGCAGCCCCGTCATAGTGTCTGAACACAGGTAAACCTAACCTTCCTTGAGACTTATGCTTTTGCAAGTGAATTTTGGAGATCGTATGATTCTTGTAGTTCCAGACATAAGACAAAAGTATAGAGTCCATTTCTTTAAAGAAAGCTAAGGTGAGAAACATTTTGACAAAGATAGAGAAACCTGGGGAGGAAGACTATTTAAATTGAATTGATATGGCCAACCAGACAATGGCAGGATTTTCCAATTTTCTATGTTCTCTTTGAGTTGAGAAAGAAATTCTGCAAAATATCATTTCAATATTTGTCCCCGGGTGTTACCAGGCCAAGATAGGTGAGATGGTCCTTACCTACCTTAAATGGGAGACTTTCTAAGAATCCTGGTGCGTAAATTTTCAAGAGAAGGCATGAAATCACTTTTTGACTAGTTAGTGGTGTATCCAGATAACTTACCAAAAGAGGTCATTTAATCTAGGAGAGAGGGGACAGATTGTTCTGAATTTTTTAGAAACTGTATCATATTGTCAGTATATAGACGAATGACTGTTTCCTCACCTCCCTCATTCAATCCTGCAATGTGTGGGTGACTTATTTTTAAAGAGAGAGAGAGAGAGAGAGAGAGAGAGAGAGAGAGAGAGAGCGAGAGCTAGCTAGCTAGCTGCTGGACTGAGCAGTGTAAAGGGAACATAGGTAACTTGTCTCCTTTTGTTAAAATAGAACACAAAGCATATATCAGTTTTACCCAAGATATGAATGAGTCACCAAACCCAAATCTATACCGTGACTCTCACATGTAGGGCCACTCTACCTGGTCAGAAGCTTTCTGTGCATCTAGGGACAGTATTGCAGCTCCGCAGGTCTTTTTATGATTAGTGTATATAGTGTTAAGGAGACTTCAGACAGTATAGAAAGAAAACCTGCCTGGGATGAACGCTGTTTGGTCCAAGTGTATAATGGATGACAGATGCCTGTTAAGTCAGTTTGCCAACATTTTAGTAATTATCATCCTGTCAAATTTCTGGAGGGCGATGGGTCTATAGCTGGCAAGGTCAGTTTCTTCCTTGCCCTTCTTTAATATGAGGGAAATGTTGAAATGTTGGCTTCATACATTGACTTGGGTAGAGCCTTGTCACACTTAGAACTAGATTTCATTCTGAGAAGGAGTGGAGCAAGGGTGACACAGAATTTCTTATAAAATTTGCAGCCGAACCCATCGGGCCCAACTGCCTTGCTAGATGGAAATGGCTTAATGGCAGCGATTATTTCTTCCAATGTAAAATCAGAGTCTAAGTTCTCCCTGGAAACTTCACTTGAGTTTGGGCATGACAAGAGACTCCAAGAAGTCAGTAAAGATGGAGGGGGTAGCGCTGCATTTAGGAATATAGAGTTCATTGTAAAATTCTTTAAAACAGTTACTTATGTCCTTGGGGTTTGTCAGCAGGGTGCCCACCCTCAATTTAATGCAATGTATTGACCTGGAGGCTTGAGCTCCCCTACGATGCCATGCTAGGAGAGTCCCGGGCTTATCTCCCAGTTTAGAATGTTTCTGCTTTAGTTTTTAAAAGTTATCCACTTGACCACCCAATATGCAAATTTACTCACATTTAAGCTTTAATATCTTGTAGTCATCAGTGGATTTTGAGGTTTGGTATGCCGCTTCAAGGGTGGAGAGGGTATTTTCAATTCCCTGTAAACGTCCCTCTCTCTCCTTCTTCGCAGTAGATTCGTATGAAATTATATTACCACGAGTGACGACTTTCAAGATCTCCCAAAGTATAGAGTCAGATACCATGCCATTATCATTCATTTATATAAATTCCTTTAGTTCAGTGGTGATGTTTTCTATAATTTTCTTGTCAGCAAACAAGGAAGGGTTAAAGAGCCAGGAGTAGGTTTGTTTATGAAGGGGGCTGTGATCAGAGATTTACATGTTGTGATATTTTGTATCAGTGACCTGCAAAATTAAATGGGAATCAACCAGAAAGTAATTTATTCTGCTGTAGGATTTATGAACGTGAGAGTAATAGGAGTAGTCCTTGCCCTTGGATGTTGAATCCTCCAAATGTCTACTAAATTCTTGGATTGAATCAGGTTATTGAGGACCTGCACTGATGCTATGGTAGGAGGTGGGCAGGAAGACACGCTGTCTAAGTAGGGATCTAAATAGCAATTAACAAAAATTTTCCTAAAGAAATGTAGTTCATCCATGTTTGGGCAGTAAATATTTAGAAACGTTAAAGGAAACACATTAATGGTGCCAGAGACCATGATTTACCTGCCACATGGGTCCGTGGACACAGAGGAAAGTTGAAAGGGGACATTTTTTTTCTAAAGAGGATAGCTACACCACAGGTGTGCGAGGTAAATAATGACTGATAAACCTACGATATCCAACTCCACCTTAGCCGACATTGCTCAGTAGCTTTGATATGAGTTTCCTGCAGGAAAATCACGTCAGCGGATTGAGAGTTAAGAGGTCTAAAATCTTTATCCCTCTTAACAACGTGACCAAGCCCCCTAACATTCCACAAAACCACCGTGACGCTCTTTCCCCCCGGCTGTGTTTTAGCTGGAAACCTCTGCATACAGAAGCATAAATGAGAAATATATATAGTTGAGGGCAAATCTGATAAACTACACTGAATAATTGGCAGCAGCAAAAAAATAAATAAATAAATAAATACAGTACAGAAAAGAAAACTGACCTGTCTAAGCCACAGGGAAGAACAAGAAAAAATACACACCATAACCCGCCCTCCCTTATGCCTCCCTAAACCAGGCCCAATGATCTCCATGCTGCCTACATTAGGGCTGCCAGGCAGGGGAATAACGCTGCCATCTCTAATCCCCCTCTCCGGGAAAGTACAAAACATAAGCTGTATGACACCATTCAATAAGTGTCATCATGGTAAGGGCGAGGTGCACACATCTGGGACGGAGTGTTCGTGATCCCAGCTCAGGATTATCCGGCGAAACGGCAGTCATAAAACAAACATGTCCTGCAACTAAGTCCCTGTGTGGCATATAATATTGCCACACTGCATTGAAAGAGCAGATCCCTTCCCTAAACCAAACAGGTAAACATATCAAACTGGAAAAAAAACAACTGAATAAACAATGTCGGTGTGTGAGTCTACTCCCCTTCGCGTGTGCCGTTCCTCTCCAGAAACTGCGTTGCTGCCTTCAGATCTTGGAAGACTGCTGGCGCTTCTCTGCCTCGATGATAAACATGGAGCTAGGTCTAGTACCACAGAGTGTGTTTAATTCCTCTGTCACGAAGAGTTTGCATAAATTTGCAAAACGTGAGGTACTGATTCATCACTTCGCTGGTGTAGTCCAGAAAGATCAGATCCTTTTCCCCCTTGTACTCCATGGGTTGCATTCTGCCGTGGCGCAGGATCAGCTCCTTCAATTGGAAGTGATGGATACGTGCAAGGATGGTGCGCGGCTTAGCACCAGCGGCTGGCTGCGGCTGGAGAGAACGATGTTCACGGTCAACTTTAACCGAGTGCGGGAAATGTTTTTCCCCCCCGAGTAGCTTGGGAATCAAGCTGGAAAAGAATTCAGGGGTTCTACCTTCTTCCTTAACATCTTCGATTCCCACAAGCTTAATGTTATGTCTTCTGGAACAGGCCTCCAGCTCCAACACTTTGGCTTGGAGCAGGCAGGCTTGTTTTATTAGCACTGCATGTTTAGCTTCCAGATCTTGCATGCATGCACCAAGATCACATTAGCTGTGAGCTCTTGGTTAGCCACCCGAGGTTGTAGTTCACCCTGTGCAACCACCAGTGCCTGAAAGTTGCTCTCAAAAGCATCACAGCGTTCATTTATGACTCATGGCATAATTCCTTACATATTGCATAGGCTTCGTGTGCCGTTTTCTCCAACACGGTGGACGAGACAGCTTTAGCATTAGCTACAGTTCCGGTAGCTTGGCAGGTGGTTTTGGCTTTAGTGGGAGCATTTGGCTTCAGCATTGTCAGGTTCTCCCGTGCACTCGATAAAAATACAAAGAGCAGACACACACCGTTAACCTACAAATGAGTGAAACGCGGTATAATTAAAAATTTGTCGAGGACCTGGAGAGGAGCGCTAACTAAACGTGTCTAATCCATACACATGCGCACTAGCGCCCCCTGGAAATGTTAGTTTGACCATTTCACATCAGAAGAGCATTTGTTAGAGCAATTGTTAGTGTGTACTTTCACAGAAATGTAAGAAACCTAATGTTAATACTACTACTACTAATAATAATAATTAGAGATGCCACAGTACCCCTTTTCCATGTTCGATACTATACAGAAACTGGAACCTTCAGTATCTGCCAATATCAATACCGATCTGATAGTTTTCCCCTGCCTTAAAACAACTGATCTGTTAAGAAATACATTTGTCTGGATGTACTTTGCTAACATAGCCATCAAACAAAACTTCAACTCAAACTGTGAAACAAATATTCTACTCCCCCGAAAGGAAAACGTACATAGACTACAACATGACTCAGATGTGCAATCGAAGACTTGGATTGAATTTTGTTTTCTTTTTTAATTTCCAATATCGAATCAAGGAAGTTTGGCCAATATTAAACCAATACTGATACAAAATATCAGATCTACATACCCGTAGTAATAATAATAATAACAATAAAAGTGTTTTTACAGTTCTTCCCTAATTTCCCCAAATTTAGGAAGTTTTGCCAATATTAGACCGACACTGATACAAAATATCAGATTGGCATACCCATAATAATAATAAAGTGTTTTTACAGTTGTTCCCCTTTTTTTCAATGTTTAAAATCTATTTTGAAATTTCTTGGCTCAACCCCTATATGTTACAATTCAAATCTAATTCTACCTGTTCCAGACCAGACTAAGCATTTTTGCAAAGATCTGTAAAATATATTTGTTAGTAAAATGCTTTATTTTACAGTGTTCAAAGAAAATGTCCTGATTCCACCTTTTTTTTTGGTAGATTCATCCAAAATATTAGTGGACTGTGTTCAGGAAAAAACTCAACCTTGTACCAAACTTTTGTTTAAAAAAAAAAATTTTTTTTTTAAACTTGGCTATCATCTGATAGCCAAGTTTGTCACGCAACCACATGGTTGCGTGACAAACGTCCAGCCTTGAACCTGCTGAAGACTGAAATCAGACATTTAAGTCAATTATTAACCTAAATAACTGAGATTATAGCTGGAAATGAAGATAAGTACAAAGGCGTTTGTCAGTAGGAATACAGAAACTCAAGCATTTTCTCATTGGTTCAGATATTTTCAATGGATCAGTCATTGAACCAGTAGACCTGACCTAATGTAATGCAGATCACTGGGCTACCTGCAGACCTGGATCCAGATTAATGCTATACCCACAATGGAGCAATTTGAGGTTCAACATTTTTGACACACAGACGAGATTAACTGCGATTTATGCAGACTGCCTCAAGTCAAGTCTGTTAACATGCGCTGGTGCCGCGCTTCACAGCATTTATGACACCATGGAACTGCCTTGGGTCCTGAATGGGGTCCTCAACATTCTGGCACCTATGTGCTGGATCATGCATAGAGAAATGTGCCACATGGCCAAAATGTCGAAGCTCACGCTCTCTCACAATGCAAGTGATACTCCTCATCTTAGTCTCCCTAAGTAACCGATTGTTTGATACAAAGTCATTCCAGCGGTACCCAAGGATCCTCTGAAGAGACGTAGTACCAAAGACATCCAGTCGTCACCTGAGGTCACTAGTTAGCATCCAAGACTCACAACTATACAGTAAGACAGGAAGCACCAAGACCCTTGTCGCCGTCCACGACCCAGGGCGGTTCCGTGGTTTGGTGGATGTGGTGATGCACGGCACCAGCACATGCTCCCAGACTTGTCTTGAAATTGTACAATGATTAAGTGTTTTGGTCCCTTGTAAACACAATACACCAGTAGCGGATACATGGAACACACTTGATACTTACACCATAGATGCCCCATGGGGAGTAGATAAGATGGTTACATTTTTAGGGTCATTGGGTGCATATATTTGCATATTAAAGAGGATGAAGGTTTTTTCCCTTTTGTGAACATAATAAGTCGATATTGTAAGCACTTGGGTGGCACGGGGGCTTAGTGGTTAGCACTTTTGCCTCACAGCTAGAAGGTCCCAGGTTCACTTCCGACCTGGTCCTTTATGTATGGAGTTTGTATGTTCTCCCCGTGTTTGCGTGGGTTCCCTGCGGGTGCTCTGGCTTTCTCCCACTTCCAAAGACATGCAGGTTAGGTGAATTGGTGACTCTAAATTG
>OMMV01188452.1:0-22620 GCA_900302635.1 Chatrabus melanurus | reverse complement strand
TGTTAACCAAGTAATGTTTGATAAGTAACATTAATGTTAGCCAAGTAATGTTTGATAGCTAACATAATGTTAGCCAAGTAATGTTTGATAGCTAACATAATGTTAACCAAGTAATGTTTGATAAGTAACATTAATGTTAGCCAATTAATGTTTGATAGCTAACACAATGTTAACCAAGTAATGTTTGATAAGTAACATTAATGTTAGGCAAGTAATGTTTAATAGCTAACATATTAGCCAAGTAATGTTTGATAGCTAACATAATGTTAGCCAAGTAATGTTTGATAAGTAACATTAATGTTAGCCAAGTAATGTTTGATAGCTAGCATAATGTTAACCAAGTAATGTTTGATAGCTAACATAATGTTAATCAAGTAATGTTTGACAGGTAGCATTAATGTTGACCAAGTAATGTTTTATAGATAACATAATGTTAGCCAAGTAATGTTTGATAAGTAACATTAATGTTAGCCAAGTAATGTTTGACAGCTAACATAATGTCCACATACTAACATGACTAATGCGTGTGCTAACTTGCTAATTTTATTGATTTTGGATTGCAACACTCAAATCTTTGTTGTATTTAACTGGAATGCTAACTTCCTAACTTACAGTGTTACTGTATTTGTCCTGATTTTAGGTTTATTGAAATGTTTAAAAAGTGTTAAATCGTTGGTTACAGGACAGGTTGACTCTTTTTTTTTCTTCTTTTTTTTTACTAAATAAGTCATATTGTAACATTATTAGTAATCAAGCTTTTGAGTAATTTTTTGTTTTAACATAAAAAAGTTTGTGTCCAGAATGCCTTAAATGTTTAAGTTGACTGAACCTGAGAATACAACTTGAAGTAACTTTTATAATGTTTCAGCCAACAAGGTATCACCTCTTTTTGTGCACCTGTTTTATAATTTGTGCTGTGGAGCACATTTTTTCAGAAATACGTTGCTCAGCACAAATACATAGATCAATCATTTGTGACTAATGAAAAAAATGTGATACTGGGTTGGTTGAATCGCTATAAATTTACCTCAATTTGTCTTCTCAAGTTCAGTCAACTTAAAAATTTAAGGCAAGCCAGACTAAAACAAAAAGCTTTTTTAACAGTGTATGTGAGAGAAATTTTGAAAAAAAAAAAATGCTGAAAAGGAAATAAGGGGCTGTCAATAGGCACCTGGAGTGTTAACATATAAAGTCAAATTTCATTTTTCCAAACGTTAAACTTGTAAAGTATAGTTAGCACTTTCTTGCATTTTGTGATATTAGTCAACTAAATTGAACTAAAATATTATATTTAGTTGACTAAAATGTGACTAAAATGAAAATTCAGATTACTAAATTATGACTAAACCAATGACATTTTAGTCAAGACTATGACTAAAATTAAAACCAAAATATGCTGTCAAAATTAAGACTACCACACACTGTGTGCACAATTATTAGGCAAGTTGTATTCCTGAGGATTAATTTTATTGTTGAACAAATACTGTGCAATCCAAAATGTTAACAAACCTCAAACCTGAATATTTAAAAAAGGAAAAGTGAGTTTTGGTTTTCTCAGGGGAATATATATATATGTGCACAATTAATAGGCAACTATTAGTGTGCGGAATTATATGGAACTAAAAGAAAAACTAAAATTTTCCCATCTCACTTGTTTATTTTCATTTATTGAAGTAAGTAAAATTAACAAATAAACACTTTTGACATTTCAAAAATATTTAGTGACCAATATAGCTAACCTTCTTTTCAGTAACTGCCATGAGCCTTCCATCCATGGAGTCTGTCAGTTTCTTGATCTGTTGATGACCAACTTTTGGTGCAGCAGCAACCACAGCCTCCCAGATGATGTTCAAAGAGGTGGATTGTTTTCCCGTCACTGTAAATCTCACATTTAAGAAGGGCCCACAAGTTCTCAATAGGGTTTACGTCAGGTGAGGAAGGGGGCCATGTCATTATTCTGTCATCTTTGAGCCCTTTGCTGGCTAGCCAAGCAGTGGAGTTCTTGGATGATGGAGCATTGTCCTGCATAAAAATCACAGCCTTCTTGAATGGTGCAGGCTTTTTCCTGAAGCACTGCTTGAAGAAAGTATCTTCTAAAAAAACTGGCAGTAGGTTTGGGAGCTAATTTTAAGTCCATCTTCATCCCAAAAAGGACCAACTAGCTCATCCTTAATAATAGCAGCCCATACCAGTACCCCTCCTTCACCTTGCTGGCGTCTCACTCAAAGTGGTGTTGCATAACCATTAGTGATCCAGCCACGGGCCCATCTATCTGGTCCATCAAGAGTCCCTCTCATTTCCTTTGTCCATAAAACCTTTGAAAAATCTGCCTTCGGATATTTCTTGGCCCAATCTTGACATTTCAACTTGTGAGTCTTGTTCAGTGGTGGTCCTTACCTTGGGCATGTCTCTGAGCCCTGAACACCTTTTACTTCTGGACGCTCCAGGTAGGTTGCAGTTCTGGAATATGGTGGCACTGGAGAATAATGGGTTCCTGGTAGTGTCACATTTAATTCTTCTCAAGTCTTTTGCAGTTAATTTGCATCTTTTCTTCTCCACACATTTCTTGCAACCCTGTTGACTATTTGCAAAAGAACATTTGATTGTTCGCCGATCATGCCGCAATAGCTTAGCTATTTCAGGAGTGTTGCATCCCTCTGAAAGGTATTTTACAATTTTTGACTTTTCAGTGTCTGTCAAATCTCTTTTTTGGCACATTTAGCCTGAGGTAAAGAAGCTGCCTAATAATTATGCACACCTTGATGTAGGGTGTTTATCACTTTCGGCCACACCCATTACACAAATACATATCACCTGAGAATGCTTCAGTCCAATAAGCATTCAGGTTGATACAGCTTGGAGTTGGAAAATACGCATCGAGATGATAAGGTCAGAAGACTCACTTGCCTAATAATTGTGCACGCAGTGTATGGTGTGGTGGACGTGGTCAGGAGCAGCACAGCACACGCTCCCAGACCTGAGACAATGGACTCGAACTCCAGTCTATAAATTGGTAGCCCAAGTCCGATGCCACAAAGCCACCTGTTCTACCTGTGTTCCACCATGCGCTTTCCCAGGAGACCCCTTAAAGTGGTCCCGACCCACGGGTTGGACACACCGCCACATAGCCTAAAATGAAACACCACAGAACCACGCACAATCCAGCAACAAACACAACGAGAATAAATCAGACACTGTGGTCTGATAAAAATAAATAAATCAGCGGGCTTCCGTGCGCTCCCCGCATCCACAGAGCGTGTGCGTCTGCGCTGTACGCAGCAGCTGCTGAGGATTCCTCCAGCAGCCTTTCTACAGCTGATTTACCTCTCTAAAAAAAATAATAAAGGGGGGGAAAAAAAAAATCAAAATTACACAACCCCGCTGGCGCCTGGGCGGAATCCCCGCAGGATTGTGTGGTTTGCTGAAATCCTCTATAGGCGTGGTTCTGGATGGAGATGCTGCGTCTGCTCCCGCTGGGATCTCCACCTGCTGCCCGCACGGCGCTCCTGTCCTGAGGCGGAGCCGCTGCGTCTGTCTCATCGCTTTCACAGCCGACATCACCGGTCAGAGGAGCCACAGCGGAGATCCCGGTTCATGTGCCCGGCTGTTCGACGCGCACGTCGAGCCAGCACCGGTTCACAAGGAGGGGAAACGGGAGGAAGATGCCAAAAATGTTGCTCGGCGTGCTTGTGGTGGCGTGCGTTTTACTTGTAGCGGACAGCAAGAGGAGCCGGCAGCCCCGCTGCCCGCCGTCGTGTACGTGCACTAAAGATAACGCGCTGTGCGAGAGCGCACGTTCGATCCCTCGCAGCTTCCCCTCCGATGTCATATCGCTGTAAGTCACATGGATCGTGTGTGTGTGTGTGCGTGTTTGTGACACGGACCCGTGGCTGATGGCGTGTTTTCCTCCTCAGATCATTCGTCAAGTCCGAATTCACTGAAATCCCCAAAGAGAGCTTCATCCACACGCCTGCTCTGCACCTCCTGTGAGAAATCTTTATTTTTTTCTTCTCCACTCTTTGTTGCATGACGTGATGTGATCAAGTCCATGTTTTAACGGTCCAGACTTCAGACACACATGATGTTACTGTGATTTACGAGCAACGGCACTTTTTTTGTTGTTTTAAATCTTGCAGGATTGTATGTGGGCCTTCAGTGTTTGTGTATCAGGTCTGATCCGGGTTCAGGATCAGATTATGTTGTGGGGGGAATCCCTCATTTGTAGAGGGGACCCCCACCACTCCAAACAAATACGACTGCAGGAGGTCACTGCAGCTGTCAGTTAAATCCACCACTACCAAGACTCATCTAACAGGTTATAATAATAATAATGTTTCAGATTGTAGGTTGGACTGAACCAGACATGACTTTGGCAATTTTCTACTTGACATTTAATTAAGTACAGTACTATATTTTGACATTTTACAATAATAAGAAGAAGAAGAAGAAGAAAAAGAAAAATTTCAGTGATTGGTTTCAATGATCTAAATTCACTGTGTGCAACTGGAGGCCCTGGTGCCAGATAAGGTCTTATATCTTTAATCAATATGGCACTCAAGAACATTTGCATCCATCTGTTTTCTCCCACTTACCTCATTCAGAGTTCTGTGGGGCTAAGGGGAGGTGGTGGAGCCTATCCCTGTATTCTTTGGGTGATACGCAGGTGCATCCTGGACAGGTCCATCACATGGACAGGTCCATCACAAAGCTAACATATCAAGACAGGCAAACATTCATTTTGACTACTAATTTAGAATCAGCAAGTGGTCAGAATGTAAGAGCCTACACACACACAAACACACACAGTGAAAATGAGGTGTGTAACTTCATAATTGGTTGGCTTCTTTAATAGATTAAAAAAAGGTCTCACATTTTATTTTTGTTGAAATGGATAACCAGTGACCTGAGGTGACGACTGGATGTCTTTGGTACTAGGTCTCTTTGCAGGATACTTGGGTACCACTGGAATGATTTTGTATCAAACGAGCGTTATAGGGAGACTAAGATGAGGAGTATCTCTTGCATTGTGAGCGAACGTCAGCTTCGACATTTGGACCATGTGGCGCGTTTCTGTGTGCATAGGTGCCAGAGTGTTGAGGATCCCAGTGGCTGGAGAAGGCCAAGGGGACGTCCACGCTTCACTTGGCTGCAGCAGATAGATGGTTATTTTAGAGATATGGGGATGAACCGGTTGTCTGCCTGGGTGGTTGCCATCCAGGACCCAGGGCGGTTCTGTGGTGTCGTGGATGTGGCAAAACGCAGCATCAGTGCATGCTCCCAGACTTGACTTGACTTGGATACTTGGATTTAATTTTTATTTTTATTTTTTTGTGGGTGGCACATACTGATGAAGAAAAAGTTATTCAATACATTTTTTCTCAAAATATTATATATTATTTAAAATAATCAAAAACCTCCATGGCCAACTGGAGGCCCGGGGCCCTGACATAGTCCTCACTTTGAATCAATGTGGCCCTCAGATAATTTTTCACTCCATAAAAATGAAAGTTTTAAAATGTTTTTTTATTGTAAGCATCCACCATGACTAAATCTGCATTTTTGAAGCACATTATCTCCTCCGTCAATCAGTCTATGGTGTAACATAGTGTACTGAGCAAACGTTTTAGACACCTAGCTTTTTGACAAGAATGTTGTGTTTGATGTTGGTTTTTTTTTTTCTTTATTAACAAGTTAGATGCCTGATAATTGTTAGACTATCTGATTGTTGTTTTTAATTGACTTTGTTTTTCTGTGCAAAGTTTTTTATAGACTAATATGAGATGACAGTGTGTATTGTATAGTCATAATAGTGCATGCTGTATAATGTAATCTGAGCGGTCAAACATTAGCAAACATTTGTGTGAGCGTTAACTGTTGATGACTTTGTGCAGCCTTTTCACAGCCAACACGCTGGACTCTATAAACGAGGATGCTTTCCTCGGCCTTCCTCATCTGGAGTACTTGTGAGTCGATGTCATATGTGCACCCTGAAAAGCAGGCTGAAAACTTTCAGGCTGGATCTGAAAAGCATGTTTGTCATCAGAGTATCTTTATTTTTCAATCTTTCACAGATTCATCGAAAACAATCAAATCAAGTCCATATCTCCAACGGCTTTCCGTGGGCTGAAAATGTTAGTGCATCTGTAAGTAAACAGAAAAAAATTATTACATTCTGCCAGTGATGTCATGACTGTGTCATTTCTTAATCAGTTTAAAGCTTTCAGTTTTTCTCACATGATTTGTAGAATTTGAACGTGTTGTGCCCTAATAAAGTGTGTGCCCAGAGAAGTGATGTTTTTGGTAAACTAATTTCTTTTGGCCACAGCAGATCCGGCATGGGTCTGCATGTTGATTTGGCACAAATTTTACACTGGATGCTCTTCCTGATGCAAGGTGGCCTTGACTTAGAGACCTTCTCGTTGGGGGGGGGCAAGCATGCAAACCACATTTTTGTTGTTTTTGGTGAAAATACATTTCCCAAAATGCAGTGCAGGTGTCAGTATGATTACGAAGCATCACCTTCAGCCACCGCTGTGCAGGTTAATGCACATAGTCACATTGTTTTGGCAGATTTTGATCATAAGTAACATTTCCAAAATTCTATGTTTTGCTAAAAATTCGAAACATAACACATCTAAACATAAAAACATAATATATAATTAATTGTAACAATTTGTGACAGTTTGCTTTTCTCATTTAAACAATTACGTTTTGTGGCACCAGTTGACATAACTAGATCAAGTAAATACAACATTTAATTTTTTAGAGTGTATTTTAAAAGTGATGAGAAGAAGTTGAGTTATCCCCGCCTGGTTGCCATGACTACGGTGTTGAGAATGAAGTGCAGCCATGATATCTATTTTTTAGCTGTGACAAAGCTTCGATAATTCCTGATAAATATGAAATAAAATCCTATAATCTAACTATATTAATTATGATCTCTACCTCATTTTTCCATCTTTTTGTAGCAGACGAAGCTGCGTAACGGCTGAGGAGGCAGATCTAAAAATAGCTTAATGTTTCCTGTAACACACAATAAGCAGTGTTCCTGCCTTAAGTCTCCAGGGCAGCACAATGGGCCCGAGCTCTTTAACAGATCTCCTTATGCGAGGAAGCGCTGCATAAACAAAACTGTGCATAGCATGCTTACAAGATCCAAACAGCAGAATATTTATGGCCATAAATCATTATGCAGAGAAAAGGGTTTAGTGCACTTTGCACAAATTATTAAATAATAACATGACAAATCTTTCCTCTTTTCCAGGAGTTTGGCCTACAATAATCTGGAGACTTTGCCAAAAGATTTGTTTAAAGGTCTGGAGGCCTTGTCGAAAGTGTAAGTGCACATTTTATTTTTGCATTATCTCCGAACAAAGAGACAAACTGTGTTACATAACAACTATGTGCTATCTGCGGTCTGCTATACGGAACGCTGTCAGCCGAGGTTCTGAGAAAAGCGTGGGCAGCTGGCACTTTTAGCATCATTAAAATGACATGCAGCGACGGGGAGGAGTGCGTGTCCTCACTCAGTCTCGACATCGTTGAGAACAGTGAGAAACTGTGAGGAACAGAGAGAAATGTCGTACGCCAGCGACTGAATGTTGTCATGTTAGCTTCTGAGTCTGATTGTCGCCTTCTCTCTTTAGGGACTTACGGGGGAATCAGTTCGTCTGTGACTGTAAGCTGAAGTGGCTGGTGGAGTGGATCTACAACACCAACGCTACTGTGGACCAGATTTACTGTAAAGGCCCGGCCTCGCACCTGGACAGGAAGATCAACGATCTGGTGCCGCAGTCCTTTGACTGCATCACCACAGGTGAATTTAAAAGGTCGTACTGTGCAAAATCGGGTTTTATCTGCTTTTTATAGTTAAATATCGTTGAGGTTTCCTGTGTCCTGTTTCCCAAAGTTCCACAATTCTATACATTTGTGTAGAGAAACTAGCGGTGCACCGGTCTGATATTTTGTATCAGTATCGGTATGATATTAGCCAAAATTACTGGATCAGATATTGGAAATAAAAACAAAATCCGATCCGATACAAACTGATCCGAGTCTTCTATTGCACATCTGACTCATGTTGAGGACAATGTAGGTTTTCCTGTAGGGGAGTAGAATTTTTTTTTTCACAGTTTGAGTTGATGGTTTGATAGATGGGTAGGACAGGCCTCAGATACACCACTGCCACATTAAAGGCACTTGATAATATCATTACTGCCATGGAGAGCAAGCAGGTCTGTGTAGCTGCCTTTATTGACCGAGCCAAGGCCTTTGACTCAGTCGAGCTCAACATCCTTCTGCAAAGACTTACCAGCATTTGGAGTGTCCAGCAGGTGCTGCATCTGGCTTGCCAGCTACCTTGCTGATTGCGTCTAGCAGGTGAAGATTGAAAACATAATTTCTGAACCACCTGCCATCTTAGTCCATGAGCCTGAAGCCAATTTTGACCTAATTGGTACCACTTAAGGTGGCCAAACAACACTTACCATACAGCCTCAGTATGTCATGGTCGACACAAAAATATATGATAGCCTTCCCAGAGTGGTCGCTATAGCCAGGTAGGGGTCAATGAAGAATTACACAGGGGTCAACATTTAAAAATCCTCCAATCATATTAAAAAGTATGCCACATTATTTGTCTGATCACAAAGATTCCAAAAAGGTATAGTTTGAACTATCTATGACTGAATGTTATGGAGTTATGGGGTAAAAACAGCAAAAATGGTGCCAAAGGTCAATTTCAGTTTGTACAGGGGTGAAAAGTTAAAGTTGCTCCAATTTTGGTAAAAAGTGATGCAAATTATTGGTTGAGCTATTAAGTGGTACTGAAAACCTGCTTGGCCCTTGGACTATCTCTAAGGGTGTGCCTCAAGGCTCAATCCTAGGCCATATGTTGTTCTCCATCTACATTAATGATGTAGCAAGGGCCATTGCGTAAAGGGGGAAGAACAACCAGGTACCCCTTCGCAGAGAGACACTCAGGTAAGTGAATATAAAGTCCTTTATTCATCGTCAGTTCACAAGCAGGGTTCAGGAGGAACAGAATAATCAGTCCGCAAGGCAGCCACACCCGTAAGGGATAACACATACAGAGTAATGTGAGTAACAGGCAGGAGGTCAGTACACAAAGATCTGTTGTACCAAGCAACCGGTGTCCAGAGGAGCAGGCTAAACCAGGGTCAGGCAGAAAAAGTCTGTAACAAGAAGACAAAAGAGTACGAGGAACGCTGGAAAGCTTGGCATGGGGACACAAGACAATCTGGCAAAGGACACAGGAGGAGAGAGTCATATATTGAAAGTAATCAGGATAATGAGACACAGCTAGGGGTAATCAGGGTAATCGGGAGCAGCTGTGGAGGGAACACAGGAAGAAAGTTTCAAACACACAAGAGGAAGAGGAATTCAAAATAAAACGGCAAGCCAGGACACAAACATGACACCTTGGTGACTCCTGGATACATATGTATGCTGATGATACCATCATATATTCAGCTGGTCCCACAATCCACTCTGCTGCATCTACTCCTCAACAAAGCCTTACGTCCATTGAGCAGCTTTCTGCAACCTCCACCTGACTCTCAACTCGAAAAAGACTAAATGTACGTATGCTGTTCAACCGTAAAAATCACATCGTTTCCAGCCCCTCCAAGATGATCAGTGCTGATGGCTCAGCACTGCTTGGATTCATCTTTCTCATTTAACACCCACCTCAATAATCTCCTGGCAAAGGAAGACTTGGTTTTCTGTCCTGGAACAAGGCTCCTTCACTTACTCTCTCTCTCAACTTGACACACTGCATCACTCAGCAGTCCGTTTCGCTACAGGCGCATCCTTCACCACTGATACCTGCAACCTCTGAACTGGTGAATTGGCCGTCCCTTCATACCAGGCACCTACAACATTGGCTGCAGCTAATCTATAACACAATCCTTGGGAAGACACCTCGCTACCTTTCAAGCCTTCTACACATTACCATTTAAGAGCCAGCAATTTCATTCTTCTCACCATTCCAAAAGCTGAAGTGAAAAAGTAAAGAAAGAGATGAGCCAGAAGGCGAGGCTCATGATTGACCAGTTGATTTACACTCCTATCCTCACCTATTGTCATGAGCTTTGGGTAGTGATCAAAAGAGCAAGATCGTGGATACAAGCGGCAGAAATTAGGTTCCCCCATAGGGTATCCAGTCTTACACTCAGGGACAGGGTGAGAAGTTCAAATATCTGGGAGGAACTTGGGGTAGAACTGCTGCTCCTTCGCATCAAAAGGAGCCAGCTGAGGTGGTTCGGGCAGCTGGTGAGGATGCCACCTGGCCCTCTTCCTAGGGAGGCCTTCTGGTCCATGTCTAACTGGGAGGAGGCCCCAAGGAAGACCCGGGACTTGCTGGAGGGATTACATCTCCCAGCTGACTTGGGAACGCCTAGGGATTCCCCAAGAGGAGTTAGAGGACCTGGCCAAGGATAGGGAAGTGTGGGCTGAGCTGCTTAGTCTGCTGCCACCGTGACCCTGACCCAGATAAGCGAAAGAAAATGAATGAATAAGCAATGGATGGGAGTTGCATTGTTTGGCACATGCGCAGTAAGCACTCCAGAAGTGGCTTGTGTGGAACGCCTCGGGGTGCAAAGCGTCAGCACTTCTCGGACATGTATGCGGACAGGTTAGCGTCCATTTTTTGCAGCTTATCGCCCGAATCCATGCTTCTCGGCATACTTTTGGGATCTTGGGAATTCTATGAAATAGAAGACTTACTTTGCCCCTGCGGTTCGAACAACCAATGGCACAAAAATGGTCTTTTTTCCCCATCTTTCTGGTCGTTAACACATGCTTCACACTGACAGCCCCTCAAGCTGATAGCGGAAGTAGGAATGCACGTTTAGACTCGGGAGATTTACACATGAACATTCATTTTGTAACATCGATCTATTGGACAAACTAAATATAAGGATTGTTTTTAATAGAAATCATCACTTTTACAACCAGTTTTCTTTTGACAAGTCAGGGGATGATACATGAACGCTTCCATGTTGATGAATATGTCTTGGACTTCGTTTACATCAATCATGAAGAAATACACACAGTATGGCAGTCACTAGTAAATCTGGAGTAGGCAAAAGCTGAATGACTGTGCAAGAAGGAGACTATTGAGGGAAGCCACCAAGACACCCAGACAACTCTGGCAGTTATAATCTTATGTGGCTGTGATTGGAGAAACTATACGTAGTTTATGCTTCTCCAATTCAATATTGGTATTTGAAATGAAGTGTCTGTATTATACTCATCATAGTTCCTCCTGATTATATCCAGTAAGCAAAATGTCTGTCAGTTGAGTTTTTTTGTTCACAGAAATACAAAAAACGAATTTCCCCAAACCTTGCTGATGTGAATGGGGATTTGGATGTGTATCCTGGATCATTATTATTAGTAGTGTCATAATGGGCGTGACCATTTTACATTTTATTCAGTTTCTCATGTCATTCAGTGATCTTGGTGAAATCTTCCAAACACAGCCCAAAACAGAAAATAAACATACATTTTTATCCAGATTGGATCTAATACAATGAATTATAATTCATACAGGAGTGATCTGAAGGAAGTTGTACTGTAAGAAGTAAGACTACAAACATAATAGTGGCAATCCCAATGAAAAATGTCAGAATTGTTTGTGCTCAGCTGGTGCCCCTGTCTAATTTATAATGTACACTGCTCAAAATAGTTAAAGGGACACAGTGTTCCCTTAATTGTTTTGAGCAGTATATTTGACCAACAGGTTGTTCACAAGTAAATAGTCTGGGTTTGTTGTTTTTTTATCTCCCCTCACAGAGTTTGCTTCTTACCAGTCCCTGAAGTTTGAATCTATATCCGTGGAATCATTCTCTTTTGGGAATGATCAGTATGTGGTGTTTGCACAGCCCTTCATTGGAAAATGTAGCTTTCTGGAGTGGGATCACGTGGAAATGGTCTTCAGAAACTTCGACGACATCGACAGTAAGTACATGTACTGTATTGTAGTTGTGAAAGGCCTGCGTGACTTTAAAATTGGTGGTAAGATTAGAAGAGGAGCCGCGAGATGGAGACATGCACCGATGACAATGATTTCTGTCCTTGCTTTTTCCCCCATCAGGCACGTCCACAGTGATTTGCAAAGCTCTGGTCATTGAGAACCAGCTCTTTGTAGTTGTGGCTCAGCTGTTCGGCGGCTCACACATCTATAAGCGTGACACCTCTACCAACAAATTCATCAAGATCCAAGACATCGATATCCTGAAAATCCGCAAACCCAACGATGTTGAGACATTCCGCATAGATGGAGAATCCTTCTTCGTCATCGCAGACAGCTCCAAGGCCGGATCCACCACCATCTATAAGTGGAATGGCAATGGATTCTATTCTCACCAGTCGCTCCACCCGTGGTACCGGGATACAGACGTGGAGTACATAGAGATCTCCTCCAAACCTCACCTGATCCTGTCCAGCAGCTCCCAGAGACCGGTTATCTACCAGTGGAACAAAGGCACCAAGCTGTTTGAGCGACGAACCGACATCCCAGAGATGGAGGACGTCTACGCCGTCAAGCATTTCCAGGTCAAATCCGACCTCTTCATCTGTCTGACGCGCTTCATCGGTGACTCCAAAGTGATGCGTTGGGACGGGGCGCTCTTTCGGGAAATGCAGACCATGCCTTCCCGCGGCTCCATGGTGTTCCAGCCTTTTGCTGTGGGCAGCTGGCAGTATGCCATCCTGGGCAGCGATTACTCCTTCACCCAGGTGTACCGCTGGGATGCCAAGACAGGCGAGTTTGTCCAATTCCAGGAGCTCAACATTCAGTCGCCAAGAGCTTTTTGTCCGGTTTTCATTGACAACCGGCAGTTTGTGCTTGCCTCTAGTTTTAAAGGGAAAACACAGATCTACGAGCACCTAGTCATCGATCTGAGCAACTGAGCGATTCATCCCGTGACTGGTTGATTGGTTATTTCACCGGTTATTGGCTGGAACAACTCTGAACAGGATTTATCAACCCTAACACAAGAATAGCAGGCATTAGTCTCATTAACAAAAAAAAAAAATCTTCCTTTGAAATCAGTGCATGATAAATGTTGCGGTACATGCATGCATCTCAGCGGAGTACGTTTGGTTGAGATGCACACTGAGTTAAACACATGCATCTCAAATTGGGATTAGACCCCATTTTCAATGAGATAATGCATGATCCAAGGCCCCGCACAGGCCACCCCGTCCTGATGAATGCAATGCCTGAAACGTCCAGCTTCATTAAAACATTAAACCAAACATCAGCCAATAGGATTTGTTGTGTTCAACAATGTTTATATTAGTGTAATCTCATATATTATCTACAGAAAGTAAAAATATATAGTAATTTTTAACAGAACCAATCTGCCAAAATCAAATGTTTACATTTTTGTCTTTCCACTTGTGACCTAAATGATTTGTAAATGAAGCTTTTGTAAGTTTAAGAGGGACCACGAGTTAAATACGTATTTGTTCATGAGGTTGTTTTGAAACTGTTTAGAATTTGGAAGTTATCAACAAAAATGTATGATTATCTACCTGTTTTTCCTTACAGCATACATTTTTATCATTAATGATTTGTATAATGTTTAAAGTATTGGGGGGGAAAACAGTTTTTCATAATATGGAAAAGATTCCAGGCACACTATTTTTACAGTTTACAGAGCTGAAATGAAACTTGAGGATATTGCTCATAACT
This sequence comes from Chatrabus melanurus, assembly GCA_900302635.1. Lineage (NCBI taxonomy): Eukaryota > Metazoa > Chordata > Actinopteri > Batrachoidiformes > Batrachoididae > Chatrabus > Chatrabus melanurus. The sequence goes on along the minus strand of OMMV01188452.1, from coordinate 8,897 downwards.
TTACTTTTGATTAACCTGTTTGCAAAGTACAATTATGTCCTGATTGGGAGAAAGTTATTAACTAATTTCATGTTACTTCCAGTGAATAAAGGTTTACATCATTAACTCTTACACCTTGTGAGCTGTTTGCCGACACTGTAGTGGCTTTAAGAAAAAAGGGCAATACTGATCCCAACCTTCACTGCCAAGCCCAACCTTGAACTTGTGCAAGGTTCTAGCAAGGTATAATCTACATTAATAAGTTTCATCACGATCCATGAAGACTTTGTGGCGTCATTGTGTACACAAGGTTTTAGAGAATTGGCCCCTTGGTGGAAGCAATTAAAATCGAAACGCATCCAATGTTAAACTTGTCCCGAGGATTCAAGCGAGGTGAACTTGTGTACGAAGTTTCACCTTGAGATGCAGTTTTTGTCAAGGTATCACATACACAAGGTTTCAGATTCAGCCTCCTGACGGCTACAGTTAGAATCAAAATGCACCCAACGTCTAACGTGTCCGAGGTCTCAGCGAGGGGCCCTCGTGTACGAAGTTTCACTTTGATACGCAAAGTCTTTGCCAAGATATCGTGTCCGCATCGATCACACGCAGACCGACGCATACATGGAGTTAAGCAGTTCCTACACCTGTTCCGCCTTCACTGATGCAGGTAAAAACGTAGTAACGCTGCATCCTCGCTGCTTGACGGGAAACCGACGCTTTCAAGTCCAGACATGAGAAATAAAATAAAATAAATACAAACAAATAAAATCCTTTTTATTTTCTCCCACAAAGTGCACGCCTCAGTTCTACAAAGCAGCACATTACAATGTAATGGAATAAATACAACAAAAATCCGCTGAAGTTAAAAAAAAAAAAAAAAAAAAAAAACAACACAAGCGAGGAGATACACAAGTACCTGCACAATCACACCGGTGGCAGGACTAAATCAGGCTCTTCAAAAAGGTTCCGTGAGACAAACTTTCATGACAAATGTTTCGCTTTCATGCTTCTTCCTTCCTTTTGGATAAAGGCGTCTTGTCCTCTGCTTTCTAAAGTAAACCCATTTAAGCCCTGCTTTTAGATAACGGAGGACTACCAAACTAACAGGAAAGAAAGACAGGTGCATACTCTCATGTTCTTACACATCACCCTGGAAAAAACTTGTGCAATTGCAGCAGGATCTCCAAATCACCAACCTGCTGCTGAGAGAAAATAAAGTGAACACATTTTCAGTTTTAACTGAAAGTTACTACTCAAGTCTATGTGGTGCAACTTAGTATTTTATTTATTTTTTCCTGTAGGCAAACAAAATAGAACATAAAAGGCAAGGGAATACATCCCTTAATATTTCACAAAATAATTTAGTGCTCTTTAAATAAAATTAAAAACACTATTTTGTATGGTGGCTCTTAAAAAAGAAATTAAAAAAAAAAAACTTCACAAACCAAAATGTTCTAAGAGACATCAATTATGTTAGGAAAGAACTCAAGTCCCATGGGAAAAAAAGACAGTATTGACAACACAATTCTATACAGAACTCAAAATTAATGTACAATACAGTACCTGCAGATGTTATGCATACAGTACAACTCTTTTTTTTTTCTTTTCTTTTATTTGATTTTTTTAAACATTTTAGTTTTAGTACGGGCTCCAGCTTGATCTATATACTGATGTAACACAGGTGGAAAAGCGGTTATTTTAGCTTTCGGTAATTTCAATGGTTATTCAGCGTGAGAGTAGTAGGCCTTTAGAAAGAGATTGAAAACATTATTGCAGAATGGTCGTCTTCAGTTGCATACTGCATGTGTTATATGAATGTGTCCCATGATGAGGAGCAGCGGGCTGATGAGAGGGCTGGACGGAAGTTGGAAAAAAAGAAAGAAGAGGGGGGTGTTGCTGTTTTTGCTATCTCTCCGTCACAGAGAATAAACCTTACCATATCTCTCCACTACCCTGTACAGTACATTCATGGCTAGTATTGCACGTTACCAGCCCGAGTCCACCCTGATTCTGCGCGGTGAGGAACTTCAGTGTTGAGATTTGTCCTGTAGATCAACACTAATCCAGTGATGAGATGACTGTTACCAGAGCTCACCGCAGTCCGACTGGGACTCCATCTGCTGTCACAGTTTGAGCTCATTGGCAATTTTGCAGGCAATATTCTTAAAGGCGATGGACGTGCCCGATATCCTCTTGAAGCGCACGCCGTTGAGTGAAAGGCGGGGCAGCTTGCACACCTCCATCTCCCACTGAACCAGGTTGTCCTGGCGCGCGTCGCCGTGGACGCAGAATAGCAGGAAGCGTTCGCGCTGCTCATAATCGCAGCTGTTGGCATCCAGGACCTTTCGTATCTCCCGCATCATCTCTGCGGGCTCCATGGAGGAGGTGGTCTTCATGCTCCAAGTGAAACGCAGCGAGCGCGGCTTCGAGTCTCGGCCCCCGTCCTCTTTGGCGTCACCCGATGCGCTCCTACAGTAACAGACGAAGAAGACAGAAAGGAGGGGGAGAGGGAAAGACAGAGATATTGAAGGAGGGGCAGAGGTTGGTTACAGGCGCGCTGTGAAAATCCGTCCCTGGGGAATTCTCACCTTGTTGTTTCTGTCCTGGCACTGGCCTCTCCCTCACTAGGCACCCTGAAATAAACCAGGAATAAACTGTTACTCCCATGGTCCCATGTTAAAAATGGTTTCCACGGCCCCCATCATCACTGGACACAGAGGGGTGTCGGGCATCATGCCAGGAAAGAATCCTAACTCCTGGGTATCGGGGTTCAGCACACAATGAGGTGAGTTTTTGAAGCACAAACTGAGATCTGCACAACAACCAGATGCATCGTCTCCTCTGCGGTCCCCTACCTTTCCTCAGTCCCCACTGATCTGTAAGGAAAAGTGGTTTCACATGGGTGATTCAGCCTTTTTTAGTTTGCCTGATCTTTTCTCGTAAGCTCAGCACGAAGACAGGGAGAGTAAGGACAGGGAAGCCAGCGACTTGAGATGCAGATATTTTGGCTTAGTGGCTGGTGAACCATGAGGATTGTTCTTGAGGCAGTTGGCAGAAGGGAAGGAAATACATGGCATAACAAGGGTGTCAGTAGATACAGATGTGGTGTAGTGGGCAAATACGTAAGGGGTTAAGGAAACATGGGCTCAGAAGTGGGCACAGAGTGGGGGTTTTTTGGACGGGGGACAATATGCAGCAAGCGTTGTGTTCTCCTACCTCCTGGTCGACCTGAAAGACAGAGTTCTATGCGGGGAGAAAAGGAGAGAGAGCCGTGAGCCTCTACCAGGTGGGCTAGCATGAAGGTGACACCAGGAGCTGACTGGCGTATGGACAAGGACACTCCATGTTTTTACTTTTTATACTGACAGCAAAACACAACAGCGTGAAAGCACAGGAAGCAATAAGAAGTGGGAACAGAGCAACTCTTAAAGGAGCGGGGTCAGAGTTTGAGAGCAATACTGAAAAGGTTGATATAACTAATCAGAACACGATTCAACAGAAACTGCATTCATCTCATTCGGCTGGTTTAGGTGAATTTTACTAACGTATTGTTCCGAATACAACACATTGTTTTTTTTCTTGGAGATACAACTGAAAAAATGAGGTCCTCTTAAATTCAGGGTCAAGACTTTTACATGTCATATACATCCGCAACAGTAGGTGGCGCCAAATGACGAGATAATAAACGAGTGTGTCTTCCAGGACTGAAGTGACCTGCCTCTCTATCTAACAGTGATGCATGATGGAGAGACACAGTGATCGCCCTGCAACTAAGTTATGATGCAAACTTTAAGCTCATGGTGATAAAAGCAGCAGAGCCATCAAACAACTCTCAAGCAGCCAAGAAATATGGTGTGAGAGTGTAACGTTAGAAGACACACAGCCCAAAAAGAACATCTTAACAATGCTAACAGTCAGAATAACTTACTGTGGTCCTAAAAGCGTCAGTGTCAGTACGTGTTTGAAAAAAAGGGGCTCCCCATAAAATGTGCTTTTATCAGCATCAGGGTATTTGCTCGGGGAAAAATGACAATGAGACTGGTGTCTCGCTGACCCGCTGACCTAATGAGACAATTACCAAATCAGTGAGACGACTTACGTGTCTCCTAACATAATGATTTTGATGAGAGTTGTATTTGCGTACTCAACTTTCAGTTTTTTCCTGCTTAATACAGCTTTTTTAAAAATCATTAATTTTATTGATTTTTGATTGTATGTCTGTTTATGTTCCCTTTAATTTGTCCCCCACTGCAGTATGCCAGAGGGCTTCTAACATGTCAAGCGGTTGAGTGACAGTGAGCTGCTTGGGTGTTGTTGCTTTTTGTTTATTTTAAATTCACAACCTTTTAAATTTATAGATTGACATATTTATAATGCACTTATCCTATTCAGTAACCATAGTACCCACTACACATTTCTTGCACTGTCCAGAAGGACCTGGACATGCATGAAATGAATGTTTGAATTAAGTGTTTTTGTAGGTGAAACATTTCTTTCTTGCATGAACAATAATTATTATTTCTATTCAATAACTGATGGATCCCCCTGGAACATGCAGTACTTAATAAAACGTTACAGATCATCCTCAATGTGTTTTGTTAATAGTCAATTTTATTTCTATTTTCACTATTATAAATTCCAATCTACTTTATTAATTGACTTAAATTTTACATCATACTCATAAAAATAAAAATGTGAAGCATTTGGACACAAATAGAAGTCGGGCCAAACTTGGCCCGCAGGGCGCAAAGTTACCACCCTTGATTGAGACGCTGCAGAGCAGGTGACTGATTAAACTTAACAGGACAAAACCATCAGGTGGATCATCAAAGTTTTACACTTTGCCTTCGACAACGCAGATGTCTCCTGTGAAACAGGAGTTTATTAAGAGTTTAACAGAAGTTTTAACTGCGCAAACGGATCGCGCAAATGGTGAGAAAGCGTTTCAGGAAAAAAAAGTCTATTCGAGGCGGGAGGAGGTGAACTTTAATTTCCGAGTTTTGTCATGTTGATAGAAGTAACAAATCTGTCTATCAGATGTCAGATTGTGACGTCTGTGCTTTTTTTTAAACACTGCTGTCTGTCAGTTGACCTCCCGTTCAATAAAATAATAATAATAAAAAAATAAGCCAATTAAAACTTTGCAAAATCACTTAAAAAAAGGTTACTCCACAGAAAACTGTGTGTGAGGGAAAGCGAGCTCTCAGAGTCCTGCGCCAAAATGACTGACATCCAAATGAATTAATACTTGTTTTTTTCTGGCCGGGCGAGGATTCTTCAGGTCGCCGACTGCCGATGTATTTTGTGAATAAAATGAAGGCGAAATTGGCGACTAATCTGGTCACCACATCGAGGGCTTGGAAACAGATTTTAATGATGCGACAGCGTGAGAACCAATGAGACATTTTAAATTTTAATGCGTCATTGACGCGTGTCGCGGCCTGAACAAGAACCCTGCAGCATTATTTTCAAATAAAAGCATTTGCTTTATAAAAAAAGACGTAGTCTTGAGAAAGTCTTTTTCAAAAAAAATATGCTTTGAAAAAGGGTGTCGTCTGATAATCTGGGTTGTCTTGTATTCGGAACACTGTGATATAATATATGGAGGCTCATTTATGCGATGAATTTGGCGGTAAGGTTAAATGTGAGCTTAGTATCGTGTAATTACTGGATGGCTGTAGGATCAGCAACGGCAACAGTGAAAGGCAGGAAAATGGTTTCTTTACCGTTGAGGGTTTATTTTGTAATAATCAATTAAAATGTTCTAATACTTCACATTAGGTGCATGTAAACAGAAAACTGATAGTTGCTCCAAACTAATTTCTCTTGAACACGTGAAATCAGGTGACAGTAATAACCTTGATTTTAGTTCCATGAGTCCTCTTGGAAAACACTTTGGAGCTCTTTCCTACCTGATCACTTCGGTGTGGTCTAAAGAAACTAGAGTGTGTTTCCTCATTTCGTCTCGTATGTAAGCCGTCACTCAAACTGAGACCACCTGAGAAAGGCCATTTCTGCTTCCAGTGCAACTTTGGTCAGGTTGATTTGGAGGGTGAACGTAAAGCGGCCCAACCACGGGACGATGTGGGAATGAATGTGGCAAATGGATGAATCCAAATGCTGTCAGTCAACATTTGACACGGTACGAGTACGGGGCACTGATGGTAATATGGACTGATATCAGCATTAAACCACTGCATTCTCCCTGCTCTGTCAGACAGCGCTGCGTTCAGTTTGTGTCCCGTTACGTTTTCTTAGAGTAAAGCTGTGTGTAATGTTACACAAATAATGAATGCTTATGAGTGCAAAGATGGAATGTTCCATTCAACGAGGCGAAGCACGGATGGAAAACACTCATCATTTGTTTTACATGACATCTAAGTAGATCATAGTCAAGGCAAAGTCCACGTGTTACAGACAGCTTCCTCGCATCGTGGAAGCATTTTTACGAAAAGGAAGTGGAGCCGTTCAATGGAGCGAAACGTATGGAAACAAAATAAATGGTAAATGGAACTAATTTCCACAAAAAAAAATGACGTAAATCATACAAAGGACTATTTTTCAATACAGTGGGACAAATAATCAATGCCACGTGACGTACAACCCACCAATCAAATGACAAGGATCTATTTCGGAGTTATATAAAATGTAATGTCTGTTAGGCGCAAGAAGAATTAAGTACATCCAAGTGTTGTTGTTTTTTTTTTGTCTCCACTGACCTGCGGACAAATTTGGAGGTGATTTTGCTGATGATTCCAGTGGAGGTTCCTCTGCGTTGTTGAGCCAGAGCGCCCGTATCGTGGGACAGTGTGGGTGAGGCCGGGGGGCCGTTGTAGGTGGCACTGCGCCGGTCTCGGAGCTGAGCCCCATGGAAGGTGCTGCGACTGGTGGTACCACGCGGGAAACGGTTCTTCTCTGGAGTGCTGATACTGTGAGCAGACGGAGAGGTGGACGGACCCCGGGGAGAAGAGCTGCAGCGTGCATAAAATAAAATAAAAAAAGAAGCCCCAGCATGTTGGCTCAGAGTCAGAACTGAGTTTTACAGTCGCATCACTATCAGGGACATGATTTCATAAGGTTGCTCACCTGGCTTTAAGCTCTGTGTTGTCATCAATAGGGGGCAGTGTGCTCTTTGAGGGGTGCCCTGATGACGACATGGACTTTGTGTGACGAGGCCGTGTTGAGCTCATAGCAGTAGATGGAGTGCTCCCTGACACCTCGGTTAAACTACGGACAAAAATACCGCATTAGCGCGCAGCGACATTATGCAGGTCCTGTTGGTTTGCCGCAGGGGGGGGGAGTATTTACCTGCTGTCTTTGCCATTGGGAATAGCTGAATAGCGGTCAGTAGAGGAGCGCTCACACACGTATGTGTTCCTACGAGTCATCGATCCATTGGTCTGCTTGGGGGAAAAAACACGCTCATGCAATTTAGTGTCAGTAAAGGCTGGGCTTTCAAAGAGATGAGCAATTTTTACGTCCTCACCCCCACAGCACTGGCAGTTTTCTTCCTCTCTTGCACCCCTAGTGGTGAGGCGGGAACATCGCCTTTTGAAGTGTTGAGCTCCAGCCGACGAGCTCCGTCCCACTCTTCTCTGTGGTCACTTTCCACACTCAGGGCCTGACCGCGCTTTGTGTACGATACCGCAGGGGGCACAGATGGACCCACTAGGAGAGACACGCATGCAAGACGAGGTTTTACCAGACGTGTCCTCGTTTCTACACCGCCAGGTATTTCAAACGGAAAAGAACAAAGACATTAGACCTCATTGGTGAAATGGTCGTATGCAAAGATTAGGCTTCGTGTTTGTGGGACCTAACATCTGATAATGGTGAGAACAGATTTGGATAGTGGTTCATGGTGAATACTGAGTCATAAATCAGCAGAGAAAGTACCAAATGATAGAATTTATATATCGAAATTTTAAGAATGATTTGTTCCAGTGTTCGTTTAAATTAAACTCAAATATGTCATGGTGGATGGTCTGAAACTTCAGTCTTGTGGCATATTGAATAACATGCTTTCCAGCACATATATCATCACTTTACATTAGAGTCCGACCGATATATCGGTTTGCTGATAATATCGGCCGATATGAGCCTTTCACAAATATCTGCGTTATTTTTGCTGATATGAAAACTTTTACTTTGTCTAATCAACAATGCAGATAAACACTTTGGCTGCTGGAAATGGTGTCATTACGTAGCTTGTTCAGCAGAGGGCACTCTGACGGCATTGTTTACAATGCTGTTAAGCACGGGTGGGACCCCCATCACCCCTTGGTCACATTAGCTACAAGAGACAGAGGAAAAGTGACCAGCTGCCGTTCGTTTTCAATTAGAGTGGACGTTTTACAGCGACAAGAGACAAGTGGTCGCTATGCCGCTGGATAGGCGGGGCCAAAATAGACAAGAAGTCTATTTTGTGCGAATGCTGAGGGAAACGACACAGTGACTGCCAATCGGATTGAAGGCAATGTGACGGCAGCGTGACAGACATTCGTTGGTTGGTTGCTCGAACAAAATAATCCAAGATGACGGAACACGATCCCAGACAGCTGTATTTCTGTATAAATCTAATATGTTTGGCATTTTTTCTCATATTTTGTAAAAATTAGTGAGAAATAAACACTTTCATATATCGGCAGATATATCAGTACTTTTACTCCCTAATATTGGTATCATATTGGCCCCCCCCAAAAAATCCATATCAGTCGGGCTCTACTTTACATAGCTAACACTGATGCCTGATATGTGCCGTAGCAAGTTCTCATTGGGGCGGCATGGTGGCTCAGTGGTTAGCACTCTTGCCTCACAGCAAGAAGGTCTGGGGTTCGATTCCCACCGTGCCCAGTTCCTTTCTGTGTGGAGTTTGCATGTTCTCCCCGTGTCTGCATGGGTTCCCTCCGGGTGCT
>OMMV01188443.1:0-11939 GCA_900302635.1 Chatrabus melanurus | reverse complement strand
AAAATGATAGTATTTTAATGTGATGTATTGGTGGCCTTTTAAAAATAATTTTAAAATGTAAAAATTATTTTCATGGTACAATCAGCAATCATGTTGATTTGATTGTGATGTCTTTCCATGTCTCCATTTTGTTGGTGGCTTTATATCCACTATTAACGCTACTAAATAATATGTGTTGCTTGGCGTTTACCTCCTGGAGCAGAACATCTACTTAGGTGTGGGTGATAAGGGCAAAAAATAAGATCTCCATATTTTTTTGGATTTTGACGATAACGATAATTAGACATTAGATAATTAGATATTCTTCAAAATTGTGTAAGTCTTAGTACTACTAGGCATTAATTGATGCTTAGTAATGACATTAATGAACACAATGAATACAAAGTGTGTCGTTATTGTCAAGCCTCACATTTTGTGAGCTGGTTCACGTTGCATCTCCCGGTGTGGTGTTGTCCTCCTCGTGCAGCTCTGAGTGCAGCATTTGTTTCGAAGCTTGAGGCACTTTGTGTATGTGCATAAAGTAGTAAGTAAGTCCTATATAGGCCCTGAGGCCCGTTGGTGCTTGTGCTGAACTCCAGATTCCGCAGCGTGAAGCAGATGAGAGTCTATAACTCCCCCTGGACGGGACGCCAGTCCGACACAGGTTACTTCCCCAGCCAAGGCTGGTACCCATAGATCAATATATAAATCTTCTCCCAAATGACTGTGTCAAACTCTTCTTCTGTAGAGGAGGTAGCTCAGTGGTTAAGGAGCTGGCCTGCCAATACGTAGACCTGGGTTTGAATCCCACTCATGCTACCTGTGTCTGTGTCCTTTGACAAGACACTTGGTCTGCAATGTCTCAGTCTTCCCAGTTGTAAAAATGGGTGCCGGCCTTGGCAGGGGAGGTAAATGTGAGTCGTCACTGTAAAACGCTTTGACAATCTGCTAGATGGAAAAGGGCTTATCCTTCTTCATCATTTGCTTGGTTTCATCACTTCCATTTCTCTTCTTGTTCACTGATTCACTAAAGCTGAACAGCCAATCTGAGTGCGCTCTGTCACCGACAGGCACCAATGTCAATTTAGCATGTTGAGTTGGCAAAAAAATAGCTGTCGATGAGTGCAGAGGTGCCGATGGTACGGGACACACTAAGCCAACTTGCGTCATCGACTCCCGATGAGGCCAGATGGCTGACGGTCGGCTCGGTGTGTACCCTTCTTAAGAGTGCAGTAACAGCTACCATGCAGTTGCCATAGCAGTGCTTTACCCTTTCAGAAGCATTTGTATTGAAATTTTGGGAAAACCAAATATTCTGCGATATATTAACCGTTCACAATTATACCATGATATACATTTTAGGCCGTACCGCCGAGCTCTACTGCTATACATGTTCTGTGCAAAAGTGGAGGTTGTACCACGTGCAGTGTTGTGGTGGAAGGAAAGTCATTGGTTGACAAAACACACCCGGAGAATGGCTGAAACATGTGGATAACAGACAAGACAAATACATCATGACAGAGGCTGTTACATACAGTTCTATTGTAAGTACTAAGAGAATCACGGTGAATTCCATGAAATATATCTGATTAGTGATAACAGTATAAATCACAAACTGATAGAGGCATATTTGCCGATTTACGTGGTAAACTGTGTGTGTGTGTTGGTGAGTAACAGATAAAGAAAACAGTTTACAAATAAAAAGTGTCACTGCAACAAGTTATCTTCATTGTCTTCCCCTCTAACTTCAATGATGAGGACTTCTGGAAGCATCATATGGAAGAGTTCTGGAGAATGTTTCTTCTATGACTGATCTGGCTTTGATCAACAACTTGCCACTTGTAGTCCATTTACTGAGGTCTTGTCCGCACTACTCCGGTTTCACAGGAAACCGGCTAAGTAGCTCTCCGTATTGGCCTTTCATCCACACTAATCCGCCGCTTTCCCCGCCCCAAACCAGGGCCTTTTGAATCCGCTCTCCAGAGTGGATCGATCTGAATCCACAGCAGTCACGTCTGTGTGTGGACAGCCCATCCATCTATTTTGGGAAGCGGTGCAGTAATATTAACCACCAGCGGGAGGAAGCAGTGCTGTGTCCTGTCGCAGTGAACACATCTGTTATGCAGAATAAGAGCACACACTTCCACAGGTGAAAAGCCGGATTATTTAATTATTTTTTTATTTCCCCCTGTCCACGGCTGGTTTGTGGGACTTCTTCTCGTTCTTGGGCGGCGTGGAGAAAAAGGACGTCGCACTGTGCTGGAGATAACTGTGGAAATGATGGGTGGATTATTTTTTATTTTTATTTTTTGGATGTTCTCCTGTCCACAGCTGGTTTGTGAGACTTCTCGTTCTTGGAAGGTGTGGACAAAAAGGACATGGTTTGTTTTTGCAATTTTTTTTTAAAGGCTAAGCATACGTTTCTGTTATACGTCACTGTGTGACAGGACCTTAAGACGGAGTGTTTTTGACATGTTTGTGGACATTAATAACATGTTTAGTGGTAAACATCACGCTGTATAATCTGTATGTTGTATATCTGTGGACCACAGAAAGCACGGTGCTTCTGTGGAGCGGACCCATGTCATTATCAGCCTCCTGCCACACGATGGCCAAATGTGACACCCTTTCAGTTTTCTCTGCAGGAAAGCGCACTCCAAACCCCGAAGAAGAAATGAAACCGGCTTTAATGTGGATGCAGATATTTTCAGACACGGCCACGTGCCGGATTCATTTAGAGCCGGAGCTCCTGACGAAACTGGAGTAGTGAGGAAAAGGCCTGAGACTCTGCTCTTCACCATTTGGATGTCTTTTGAGCCATGGGTCGTTGCACCCACTGGACTCTATGTGTGTATGGTTGCTTAGCTGCAACATTTCTGTCTTTGCATGTGTAACAATTCTTTACTGTGCTTTGTTTTATTTGATACTTTGTTATTTTTAGTATGGCCAAAGGAAATGGTCACCTCACTGAGTCTGGTCTGCTTGAAGTTTCTTCCTGTAAAAACGCTGAGGAAGTTTTTCCTCACCACTGTTGCCAATGTGCTTACTGATGGGGTGGGTAAGGTTAGACCTTACTCTTGCGAAGCTCCTTGGGACAACTCAGAATAGAATAGAATATCTTTAATTGTCACTGTCCCATTGTACAATGAAATTTAAATGGCATCCTTAGTGCAAAGACAGATAAAATATATGCTAAAAATTTTATTATATTGTGATTTAGTACTGTATAAATTAATTTAATTTAAATTCAATTCAATTTTAATGCATTATACAACAACAACAACAACAACAATAATAATAACTAGCTGGTACCCGGCTAGCATAGCAGATTCTTTGAGCTATAATGTCTATCTTCCATGAGACATCTAACATTTTGCAAATTGTGTAAATGCAGATTCAGCAACCTGATGTAGTTTATATATGTGCTTTATATGTATGGAATATTTGCTTTTGTTGAAATAATATGATTACTCACACTATCATTCTAATAATTTATTCTAAAACTTGTAAGGGATATTATCACAATGAACTAACAATTAAATCCCGTTTTCATTTTTCTACTATATTCCAAAGAAGTGAAGGGGGAAAAAAACTTTAGGAGAAGAGTTCAATTTTTAAAAATCTTTATTCTGTTCACAACAGTGTACCTTTGTGGACATTTGGCATGTTACCATTTGATCTAGTGATAATCTCCATACAAATATAATTCATTTTTCACAATGTGAAATGCATATACATGAACAATTTTCTGAAGAACTGACGGGTATGTTTTAACAAAATAACTGATATTCATCACAAACATAACAAAGACAATGCTATCACAGTGGTACAGTACAGTGACTAAATCATGCTCATTATACTATCTTACCACAGAAACGTTTTATCACAGTTATGAAATTACTATCAAGACTGTATGACATAACACATCGGTTCATTCATTCCTACAGTAACATTTTTATCACAAAGATTCTTACATTGAAATATTTTGTCATGTAAATGACTTGCACCTTTCTTATGATGTATCTAATGAATGATTTATACAATTCAAAGCAGAAAAAAACAGTTACCAAAGAAAATATACAAAATATGTCATAAATCTATCATTCTGGCCAAATAAATGTCTTTAACATTGACATGAACACACCCATTTGATGCTTACATCCATACAGCAATATAAAACATCATGAAAATTAATATGAAACCAATCATCATATAAATATTCTGCTAAGGACGGGGAAAACCGACACTGTCACTATGAGCTTTTCCTCCGTGCTCGACTGCTTGATGGAACCAAAGTTCGATTCATTTGTTTCAGTACAATGTGTTTCACAGCGACGCTCTTGTACCGCTAGTTAGCTTGCTAACGTCTTGTAAGATGTCTTGTAATTTACCTCAAAGGTATTATCTGGTTACAAAAAAAGGGTTTTTAGATTTAAAAGTGTTTATTTCTTGCTAACCTTTACAAAATATACGAGAAAAATGCCAAACATATTAGATTTATACAGAAATACAGCTTATTCCGCCATCTTGGATTATTTTTTCGAGTTCGAACAACCAACATACATCACGCTGCCTTCACTCTGATTGGCAGTCGCTGTGTCGGCATCTCTTCGATATATGGTGCACGTTTTTGTGCTGAGCAGAATATTTATATGATAATAATAATACTAATGGGTAGCACAGTGGCTTAGTGGTTAGCACTGTTGCCTCACAGCAAGAAGGTCCCAGGTTCACTTCCGACCTGGTCCTTTCTGTGTGGAGTTTGCATGTTCTCCCTGTGTTTGCGTGGGTTCCCTCCTGGTGCTCCCACTTCCAAAGACATGCAGGTTAGGTGAACTGGTGACTCTACATTGACCGTAGGTGTGAGTGAGAATGTGAATTAGTTTGTCTGTGTATGTGTGTGTCGGCCCTGTGACAGACTGGCGGCCTGTCCAGGGTGTAACTCAATAATCGCTAGGATACCCCCCCCACCACCATGACCCCAAACTGGAATAAGTGGCTTCAGAAAACGGATGGATGGATAATAATAATAATAATAGTCACAACTGTTTTTGCAATTTTCTCTTGTTCCTGCAAGTGAAAATTGCAAAATAAGAAAAGAAAAAAGCCTAAAACCATGGCAACATGCATTGCAATTTTTTTTCTTTTTTTTTAGAAAAGCTGTCTTTTATTTTAAGCTTTGTTACAAATTTGAAAATCAAAGAAGTTTTCATTTATGGCCATTCTAACAAGACAAAACACCAGTCAAAACACACATTTGACAGATGTAATGACAGAAATGTTCAACGAAACAACCATATATGAGTCATTATTTACAGTGTTGGGATAATTGAATATACAACAACAAGGTGCAGAGAAACAGGCTACATTAATAAGTCAGTGAGTTAGTGTCTGCGCCCAACCTGCCACCAAGGCAGGGCCACTCCAAAACAGCAGGACCCCCATATTATCCACAAGATTCACCATCAATCAGTTCCTCAGAACTATGGATCCTGTGTACTTATTGATGTTGCGTTCTCAGTTCACTTGCAGTCCGCAAACACCTTCATTCAGGTTTAAAGTTATCCAGAAAGTCACTCTACAACCAGCCAAATCTTGCAAATGTGCATGAAGTGACCATTTAGTTGCAAAAGTGACACCAGCTCATCCATGGCGCACAGCAGTCCACATGAGGTTCCAGCCATCCAGACAGCAGACTACACTGTAGTCTTGGGGAATCGCTGGACTACAGACCAACACGTTCAGTAAAAGATGGATGGCATCCTCCCAGCACATGTCAAACCACAGGTGCAGGAGATACAGCGGCTAGGCAGAAGCTCAGACACAAAGTATCATTCATTCATTCTCTATACCCGCTCACTCCAATTAAGGGTCATGGGGGGTGTTGGAGACTATCCCAGCAGTCACTGGGTGAGAGCCGGGGTTCACCCTGGACAGGCCGCCAGTCCATCACAAGACCACATATAGACAAACACATTCACACTCTCACTCACACCTACTGTCAATTTAAAATCACAAGTTCACCTAACCTGCATGTCTTTGGAAGTGGGAGGAAGCCGGAGCACCCGGAGGGAACCCACGCAAACACCGAGAGAACATGCAAACTCCACACAGAAAGGACCAGGTCGGAAGTGAACCTGGGACCTTCTAGCTGTGAGGCAACAGTGCTAACCACTAAACCCCGTGCTTCCCCCAGAAATTAACAATAAAATACAAATAAACTTTAACATCAATTTAAAGTCTGATAAACATCTACAATCCCAAATCAGAAAAAGTTGGGATGGTATGGAAAATGCAAATTTAAAAAAAGCATGAAGTGATTCTTACATTTACTTTGACTTCTATTTTACTGCAGACTGTGTGAACCCAAGATAGTTCATGTTTTTTTTCTGGTCAACTTCATTTCATTTTTTAATGAACAGATCTGTAACACATTCAAAAAAAGTTGACCCTGGCTTTTGGAACAAGTCCATTACAAAACACAATCAATCAATCAATCACTCAATCAATCACAACTTTCGGAAAAATGCAGAAATTGATCACAGGTGGTTATTCATATAAACAGGCCAGATCGCCTGTTTATATTAATAACCACCTGTGATCAATTTCTGCATTTCTACATTGTTTTATCCTTCGAAAACTGAGTATTTTATCCTCATGTCATATTTGTATTTATTTTTTTCCTCAAATATTTTTTCACACTTCATCAGTAATCTCAAAGAAAATGACTTCATATTATTCAAAGAGCAGAGAGCAGAGTTCCATTTTCAAAAAGATCTGATTTAGTTTTGAGTTCAGGATCATTTACGTTTCTTTATCTCTGTTGCAAATTATTATTTTTAAGATAAGACTGAATTAACACACAGGTAATTATTACATATAAATTATATCACTTATTACTGTTAAATTATATATTTTTGGTTACTGTTCCACAATTTATTGTAAAATAACAAAAAAGAAATTTTGCCTTATCCTCAATCAGGCATCCTTTGTTAAAATTATCATGATTAGAGTGCGATATGTGTGCGTTACTATAAAACGGTGTGTCGTGCACACAGAGGGGATCCTGCGGCGGATCAGCCCACTGTGCATGTCTGCATTGTGAGGTGGCGTTAATGAAAGCAGTGACCAGTCACTGAGGAATGTGAAGCTGTGGAGCTGCTGTCTGACGCTCTGCTTTACACACACTGATTGGTGAAGGCGATGAAGTGTCTCCCCTTAGCAACCCCCCTCCTTCCCTCACTCCCACCCGCTTCAACAAGTGCTTAATTAAAGTTTTTTTTTGTTTTTTTTTGGTGGTTCAGGAGGCAGGAGGATGAAGTTGGGGTTGGCTCTGTGGGGGCGTGGACTGAGGCATTCGTCCAGCTGCCACAGGCGCCTCCTCCAACTGGAGAGGTGCTGGTACTGGATAAGCTCCCTTTACCCCTGCCCCAAAAGTGGGAGTTGCTGTTGAAGGGACTAGGATGCCACAAGCCATTGGTCACAGATCCACACACAATAATCCTGGACTGGATTCCCAGTCTCTTGGGGGGTTGGGGGGAATCAGAGAGATGAAGCAGGAGATTATAGGTAGACACCATATGTAACTAGAACAGCAGAAAAAGATAGCATGTACCACCGCCAAACCAGAACAATCCTCAGATTTTTGTTTGGGGATTAACAACGTCATTGTTGCAAATTAAATCACTCCTTTTATGCATGTAGACACATGAAGTTGATATTTACATCTCATCTATACCGAGGTCTTCAATGTCTCAGTGAACTTCTAATGATGCAAGATAAGATGACTAAACTGGGGGTGTTTAGATTTTTACAAACGGCCATAAAGCGCCTCACACCTGAGGCAGCTTGACACTCAGGTGATATCACAGGGCTGTCAACGGAATAAGAAATTGTTACACAACATACTTTATTTGGCAATGAAAAGAGACAAAAAGGACAACATACTTTATTTGGCAATGAAAAGAGACAAAAAGGAGAAAGCACACGCAGTTTGCTGGCATCTGTTTCAAAAGTATTGGTATCTACAGACAAGATTCCAACTGCCCCTTGAAACGTGTTCATGGCGGTATACACGTCATCAAGGCGCCTTTGTGAAAGTACGACACTTTATGAAGTCTACTGATGTCTTAAGGCAAAGCAATGCTAAAAAGAAATGAAAGGCTGGAGCCTTTCCCAGCAGTCACTGTTCAAGAAACGGGGTACACCCTGGACAGGCTGCCAGTCCATCGCAGGGCCACATAGACAGACAAACAGAGTCACACTCTCGCTCACACCTACGGTCAATTTAGAGTTACCAATTCACCTAACCTGGAAACCTTCTCACTGTGAGGCAACAACGCTAACCACTAAGCCACCGTGTTGCTCATCAAGAGATGTTAAAGATAAATGGGTGGAGTTCTATCTATCTGTCTGTCTGTGGACATTTAGTCCACTCTCATCATGTGCACATGCAACAAGCAGACCCAACTGCATCCACATCATGCCACTTGGCGGTGATTACCAACATGCATATTATCTGTTCCATCCTCCTGAATGTCCAGAATTGGATGCTTGGTGAAACGGTGACTTCCTGCATGAATTTCCATAGGTATTACGTTGTCGTTGAGCTAATCATCACACCTATCTAACGTCACAACCACAAAGCTAAATTATCAGGTA
This sequence comes from Chatrabus melanurus, assembly GCA_900302635.1. Taxonomy (NCBI): domain Eukaryota; kingdom Metazoa; phylum Chordata; class Actinopteri; order Batrachoidiformes; family Batrachoididae; genus Chatrabus; species Chatrabus melanurus. The sequence continues at coordinate 3,299 of OMMV01188443.1, read as the reverse complement.
AAATCATTAAAGGAATAAGCTGATGTTATTCAATGAATGCCTATTAGCAGAATAAATGACATACTCTCAAACCAGCTCATTCGACTTGTTTTTGAGCCAGCTACATGCTAATGAGCCAACATAGCATGGGGGGTGCCCTTCTAATGACTGGACTAGGAGCACTGACTAGCGCTGTTGCTGCCCAGTTGATAACAATTCCATGAAGATAAACTGTTTGTTGTGTCCATTTTAGTTTCTCAGTTTTAGTAACAGTGGACATTTCAGAAGAGCAAATTCTGTAATGTGACACAGCTAGCTAATATAGCCGTTTTGAACATGACTTATTTCTGTTGTCTCACAGGTCAGCAGCACTAGGATGGCTTGTGAAAAGATATTGATGCAAATTTGTGTGTCAAAGTTCACTATTGTTGGTTCAACTCCCTGTGAGCTTAAACAAGCAAGTAGAGTATATCACCTCCTTATGAACACCTGAACAGAACCAAGTATGATCAAATGAACTGAACTCTGGTATCACACCCAGCATGCAAGTGTGACCACAGCATTACCACAGGTGAGGTGCCCTTGAGCAAGGCCTTAAATGGTGCTCTGGTGCTGACCCACAGATCAGACCGTACATTCCAGCTCGGACTGTACATAACTAAGTACTGCTCCTACTTTTCCATAGAGATAAAAAATATCTCTGTTATAGTCTTGTTACAAAAGCCCACATGGACTTAACCCTTCATTCATTTCACTTATTCCGGAAAAGAACACGTGCATTTGGACTGGAAAAGAAAATGTTTCAGAGTGCTCAGTTCAGGGTCTGAACCAACAGAGAGACGTACACTGGAACTATCCCAGTCTGAAAAGGCTTTAAGATAAATGCAGCCAGGACTGAGTGAACATGTGGTTCTGAGTCCAGTCCTGCACTCCAGCCCATGTTTTCCTCCTGTTACTCTCTGCTGGGGTGATTACTGTGCTGTACTCCAGCCCAGCTTTGGTCCCCACAGGACTTGCTCCAAAACACAGTAAGAGCTCATCCCACTGAACGGGTCTGAAGGTGCTGCTTGTGAGTCCCACCTAACTGTGACCACGCTGGATGTTCTGCTCCAGTGTCCTGGATGGAGAAGCTGTGGATTGACAGCATCGTTCTGGACTGACTGGAAAGCACTGACTTTGCCATGGACTCTGGAAGACTTTGGTCCAGATACCACAGGACCGTGCTCATCACTATGGTCATGTTCAAACTGGGTAAGACTGCTCTCAGCTTCTGCAAGTGTACAAACACAGTTTAGCTTCTGGGCCTTGCTGGGCAGGAGGCTTTTAACGGTTTAAAAACACAATACACTTCTCAATAGTTCTTCTGCTTCTTTGTGTCTTCTGGATCCACGTCTGTGGATGCAGTTGGGTCTGCTTGTTTATGTGTGCACATGCATGACTGTGTGCACATGTGCGTTAAGCATACAGGAAATTAAAGTTTTCATGTCACATTTGTGACCGTCTGTGAAAAGTAGTTGTAGCATCATTTATTTGTTGTTCATGCTGTTTTTTTTTTTATTACCTCCAACTGACAGAGGAGAGTGGAGGTCAGGTGACCGCACCTGTTTCTTTGTTTGTATCTCAAAAAGTAAAGTTCGCAATTTATTTCAGTTTCTTCCATTTTGTTTGGGATCGCAACAGCGGATCTGGTTTGGATCTGCATGTTGATTTGGCACAGGTTTTACCCGGGGTGTCCTTCCTGACACAACTCAAAATAGTAAGAGATAATATTTGATGACAGTGGACACATGATGAACGGAAGAGTTGATTCAAAGAAGGTGGTGGCCCAGATTAACTTCAAAACTTTTATCTTTTAACATTTATTTTCCAGCAGAGCATTGATCCAGTAGAGATCTGATGCTCCCTGAAGACGTTAGAGGGAGCAACATGATGCAAGTCTTTTAAAATGTCTCATAAAATATGATGCAATATGTCACCCAGCTGGAGGTCGTTATCATATCATCAGTGCAGCTTTGAACTTACAAAATCACTGTTCACATCAAGAGAGAAACCTGCATGTATCATCCAGATACATGACATACTCATCCTGTTATCTTCTCCTCACCATAAAAATACACACTTGACTCAGTGCTTTATAATAAAACAAATGGTGACTCATAGATGAAGCTTTATAGTCACATCAAGGTACGTTATCACTGCATTTGTGATGTACACAACTGTGTTATGTACTAAAAAATACATACACTTCATGTTTAGAACTTATTAAGCATCACACATCAAAGAAACATGGAGACAAATTCCAACAGCCAACAAAGCAGAATGGTGTCTGAATTCAAAGCTGGGTGTTGCACATCATCTGAACCCGCCTGTACTTACACTGAGTTACCAGGTAACACCGGGGGTGACTGAAGCCTTTCCTGGCTGTCATCCGGTGACTTCTTGCTCAGCTCAGGTCAGTTCACTAAAGCAGCTCTCACACCTAACAGGCCAAGTTATCGCTCAGTATACGTTGGCTGATTTCCCCAAGCAACTCTCACTGGGTAGGATTCTACGCAGAGTCCTACCAAGCAGGCCCACCACTGGGCAAAAGTCGGGAAAATTTGTTTTGTTTTTTTCTCTCTCCGGTACGCATTCGACTCCCACCTGCTCTCGTCTTAGGATGGCCAAGAACAGGCCCGAAGCAGCTCAGTGTAACTCCACGGAAAATTGGCGACTGTCCTCAGGCACAGGCGTCCTCAGCTCTTGATATCTCAAGAGTTATTCTTGAGATATAGAGGTAATTCTTTCCATGCTTGGTATGAAAATTGGACGCCGAGTTGTGTTGAGCTAAGTGCGAGGTGGCTGACACCACCTGGGAGTGCAGGCAAGCTCCTGAAAAAATTAAATATGTTCAGACAAGCTTCCGAAAAATTTAAATATGTTCAGACAAGCTTCCGAAAAAATTTAAAAATGTTCAGACATGCTCTTGAAAAATTTAAATATGTTCAGACAAGCTTCCGAAAAAATTTAAAAATATTCAGACAAGCTCCTGAAAATTTTAAATATGTTCAGGCAAGCTACCGAAAAAATTTAAATATGTTCAGACATGCTCTTGAAAAATTTAAATATGTTCAGACATGCTCTTGAAAAATTTTAATATGTTCAGACAAGCTCCTGAAAAAATTTAAATATGTTCAGGCAAGCTCCCGAAAAAATTTAAAAATGTTCAGACAAGCTCCCAAAAAAATTTAAATATGTTCAGGCAAGCTCCCGAAAAAATTTAAATATGTTCAGACAAGCTCCCGAAACATTTAAATATGTTCAGGCAAGCTCCCGAAAAA
>OMMV01188437.1:0-18574 GCA_900302635.1 Chatrabus melanurus | reverse complement strand
CGGAACGGTAAGCTCCGGGTCCCTTCAAGGAGCCGGGATTCCCAACACTAATTGTTAGACTGACTTAATGCTCGGAATTCTGATGTCTGTATCTGATGTCTGCCTTTGAGTCATTGGTCACCTGACATTCTGAGGAAATTACCATATTTTCCGGACTGTGTGTTGCACCAGAGTATTAGTCGCATCTGTCCAAAAAATGTGTCATGAAGAGGCAAAAATCATATAAGTTGCATTTATTTTTGAAATGTGGTGCTACCGCTTCATGCAACAAGAAGCAAAATGGATTTAATCAGTGCGTTATTTATTTATAATGCAAACACCGCATTAGCAAGCACAAGCTAATAGGCTAATTAATGTTATTGTATGAGGCACAAAGAACTCAAGAATAAACTGCTTCTTATCACCACTGAACAGACGAAAACATCAAGAAGGCGCTAAGCGTGTGCACATATACCTCACTAAATGTAAATCAACTTTTTGATTGATTCGACATTTTTAAAGCATTATAGTTAGCCTTACCTTAGCCTAGCCATCCTCCTCGTGGTTCTGGCTGTCCCACAAAGTGCAAACAAGTGGAGTGTCGAGTAGTATGAAGGTTATTACCTATGTTTATTCAAGAGCATATGAAGGTTATTCCCTCTCTTTATTTAAGAGCACGGTCTTTCAGTGTGAGAGCATGATTTATTAATTTTGCTCATTCTCTCAGACCCAGCACATCCTCCTCAGATCTTCTTGGTTTACGGCGGTTGGCATCCATCTTAATGGTGCATTACTGCCATAGTACTGCTACAGTACCTCATTCAGATCAGTATAAAGGAGCAGTTTGTCACGTGTGTAAATGGTGCCATCTTCTGGCTGTAGAGGATAATGCAGTATTTTTTAACACATAAGTCGCTTCGAAATATAAGTCGTAGGACCAACCAAACGAGTTTAAAAAAAAAATAATAATAAAAAAATAAATAAAAAAGTGTGACTTATAGTCCATAAAATATGGTAAGTAACATTCTTAGGAAATATCCTTCATGACCTTCCCAAGATGACCACTGGCCCTCCATAGTGCACAGTTCAAGGCACCTAGTTTAAAGTAGGATTGTAGAGTAGATTGACATTTTGAGTGTTTGAATATGTATACAGCAATTGCTGGCATAATAGAGCCTGCCTTTGTAGGCGGTATTCACTGAAACCTTTATACACAAAATATTTTTGACACTGTTAGCAGTAGTTTTTGTAATTTCTTGTAAAATTTTGTGTGGCTAAACGTGTAAACTAAACATCTATGTCATAGAGCAGGTTTCTCATCTGACAAAACATCTGTGATGTTTCTGGTGTTCACTCAGCCAAAAAGAAAAGTTTTAAACATAACACAGAAGTGTCTGAAATTCAGTTCCTGTCTCCTGTGCAGTGTTGCACTGAAATGCACCCAGGCTGGGTGTCTAGCCTTTCATAGGGTGCAATAGATTTTTGAATGGTTGGTAGTGCAGCAAAATCCTGTAAGATGAGATTTTTTTTTTTTTGCACGAAGTAACTGGTGTAAACAGTCTTATCAGGCAGCCTGCAGGAGGAAGTGTCCGTCACCAGCTGAGCGACCAAAACTTGGCTCTCTGCTTCACAGGTACTTCCAAATTAAGCACACACACGTATCATTACAGTGCTGATAATACATACGTAAGTCCAGGAATGTTTTACATTTTGTGCGTACATGCGTGCAAATAATGGCCAATAATTTGCATTCAGTGCAAAGATAAATATGATGGAGAATGATTTCCAACCAAAAGTAGACAATGCAGTGCTGTCTCAAAATGCCACAATGCCTTCATATGTCCAAAAAATCCAAGCCCAACGATTATTAGTTTCCACATATGACAAGCTGGAGCCAAATAATATTTAACATTCTGGCATGATAAATGTCTTAAACAGCCTAAACAAATATTTGCTTCTTAAAATGGTTCTTGATTCATTTGCTAATGATTTACTAATTTAATTATCACTTTTGTCATAAAAGTGTATGCAGTCCTGTTGGCACTGCAGTGTATCAAATCAAAAAAGGACATCTGTGAATTGTTATACCACACTTCTGCTTCATTATTTTCTTGATAGTTTTCTTGTCAGTGTTTTTCTTTTTCAGCTATAACTTTTGCAGTGTGATATTTCGTTTGCTGCAAAGCAATTGATGTCAGACTTGTTTGTGAAAATCCTAATCATATGTCTGACAGTTGACATGTGCACAATTTTTTTTTAAATTATTTTGACCATCAGAAAATGCAGATACATTTGTTTGTCAAAGGGTGTCACTGTTTTGTCCAACTTAAATCTGTCAAAGAAGTCCCAGTTCTCACTCCTAGTAGACACAAATTAATAATTTTCCTCCCAAGTCATCTTTACTTGCACCGCGGTGCCATTCCTTATTGAAAGTAGCCTCTTGCTACCAGATCCTACTTAGTCTGCACGTTTGGCTCGGCTCTGTTTATCCCAGCTCTTAATTGCTTTTACCAATAACGGTGATTGAAACCCGACCCTTCCCTGGGGTCGGGAGGTGGACCACAGGTCTTTACATATGTGTCAGGGAAGGGTGATTGATGGGGAGAACTGTGCACATTCCAGGCATCCCCTCCCCTTAGAGACCACGGGAAAAACAGGTTTTTTCTCCACAACCTTCACAGTTGCACTGATGCCGATATCCAAGTCCCATTTACTTGTACTGGGCGCTGCTAGGGAGTTGAGTTTGGGCGTTGTTACAGAGGCAAGTAAAGAGGACCTGGGAGGAAGAGACATTGCTAACTAAATTTTCACTGGGAGATAAAGGATTAAATGGTGCAAAACTTTGAAGGACTATGAAGGTCGTTCTGATGTTTGCGCTCATAATATTATACCTGCTATACATTAGTGACAACCTTTTTCTAAGGCATAAAATTGTAAAGAAAAACTTAAAAGCACTTTTACCTGCTTCTTGCGGGTGACTTTGGCTTCCGTTCATTCCGGTAAGATTTTTGTGTGGATTTTTCTCACAAAGTCAGCTGGTCAGGTTTGATGCCAGCGTGCACTTTGTACCTGGCTCCGTCTGTCCACATGCTAAGGTTGTCTATGACTCAAAGCTGCAGGACTCTTTGGCCGCAGTCAGGGGCCATCAGCTTCAAAGTGGCTATGACCTTTGCTGCCTTTTAACGCCTGGCCTACACAATTATACCTCCAAGCTGGATGCTCGTGTTCATCTGATTTCCCTCAGAGCTGTGAAGCTGAAGGACGCTGTAGCCACAGATGAGCCATGGCAGCTTTGCAGTGCCATCAAATCGCCCGTAGGACAACAAGGTCACACCTGGCATGGAGACTGACCTCATGAGTGGTGTGTGTATGTGTGAAGGTATATGTTGAAAACAGTGTGGGGTTCATATTGAATCAGGCAGAAAGAAGGAGAGAAACTACTGAAGATTAATGTTATTGAATTTGGCTGGGGGGAGGGAATTAATGGATTCACAGTTTCATTAGGATCAAGGCCATGAAACTGTGTTACTTTATCCTCCACTTGAGAGATGGAGAAAGAGAAGGGACTGTGATAATTGTATTCTAGCCTTTCATGTTCTTGTCTTTTCTCCTCACTGTCTTTCCTATCGATTTTTATTTTATTTTTTATAAATATCCTCTGCTGGCTCTAAGCCCAGAAGAGGGGATATAGAAATGTGCTCCGGCTGTACATCCAGCTGTGCGACAGTCATAATACCTTGAACACAATGTATCAGAGTTTGGCTAAATTTGAATTGGATCTTCAAAATGAGTGCATCTCAGAATAATTCGATTTGAGCATGATTGGACTTCACTAAGACCCTCCAAGGACCACCCACTTTACCAAACGGAGTCTTGATTCTTGTGTTGCTGATAACTTGACCAAATTTTATCAGACTTTCACCAAATTTGACCTGGAACTCATAAATGAGTGAATCTTAGAGGAGTTCAAATTTGAGTATGATCGGGTTTCACCATATTGAGTATTGTAATTTATTGTCCCCCAGCTGCTGTAGTTTTTTTTTTTTTTTTTGTCATCATCAGCTTTCTCTTTTGCATTTTTCATCCTAACCAATTGGCCACACACACAAAACCCCGCATCAATATTTGGCCTCATTAAATTATGAACCTTCCAGGTTTAAATGTTGAAAGCAGAACTGCCAATATTCTATTTTCCCAAATCCTAATGTGGTAACGTGGTTAGGTCAGCAGCACAGCTCGTTGTTTTAATTTCCAAATACAGTATCAGTATCACAAAAGACATGCTTCAGTGAATATTTGTGAAAGTGATCAAGCCAACACTAAGCCAATTGAAATGCCATGGTAGAAATGACCAGCGGGGGATTCTCCGCTCACGGGTATGCGTTCTTGTTTTCCGTCAGTTACAAAGGAACTTTGCATTTTCTTGAGTTTTAACTTCACCCTGACATAGTTGGGTTGGAACAGGGATGAAAAAGAGATAGGAAAATCCCTTCAGTACACCAGGAACACACATATCTAGGGTATCCATCACAAAGGTAGTGATGGATATATTTGGAAACAGTTGGAAATGCACATAGGACCCCTTAAGAGAGAAAGCTGTGCCAGAATGAAGGACTGAACCGGTGAGAAAGTCTGGAAATAAAGCCTCCTGCATTATGTAAAGTTAAATGCGGCAGCCAGCCTGCCTTTGCCCTGATGTCATTTAGCAAATTTCTGACCTCAGCGAGCATCTTGCCTGGCAGCGCAGCACCAAAAGGTATGGCAATCGAATGACTGATTTGCAGAACTATCCGTTGATGTAGTGCTTTGTTTTGAGAGGAGCCGTTCACCCCGTACATGGTCACAGCAAATTGTTTCTTGCCTGCAGATAATGAAAGAAAAATTTGGGGAGTAGCAGTTATCTGAAAGTGTGGGAGTCACACGATATGATTCTATTTTTCATCCTCAGGGAAATACTGCAGCGCACTACGCAACGCTGACAACGTGCTTACAGCGTTCGTCCTGAAGCCAAGGGACAGGACCTGAGAAAATCATGCACATTCAATAGCTGACAGCACACTACATCAACATCGGGAATTAAGATTTTTTTAATATATACTCTGTTCTAGTATTGATCAAATTACAGTGTGATCTTATGCAGAGAAAAGATCTTAATGTTGAAAATTGCCTTGCAGCCAAACTAAGCTTTATTGCTTTGATAATTGAATAAAGATGTGCAGGTTCTGTTTTAATTGTGGATTCTCACCACGTAGGTGCTTTTACTCTGAAGTCTAAATATCTGCAGACCGCCATGTGTGTTTTGTGGTGTGAACTAGACTGTTGTCGGTGATAAATACTTGTTTGAATGTGCTTGTTGTACGCATACAGTCAATTTTCTCTTCTGTTGGTGTGTGTTGGTGTTGTAAATGGGGACCAGCCTGTTTGTGTTGTCACAACTGATGGCACTTATTCTGGCCGTAACCTTTGAGCGTTGTATCTTGTTGGAGGCCAGACAAACACGGTGCTTCGTACTGGTGGCATCACACACATTAATTAAGGCACACACACACACACACACACACACACACCCTCTTGCATTGCTTTTGCTTTGCATTGTGGGTTTTCTCCTATCACTGTGTTTACCCGGTGCAGCTCACCTCTAATTCTCTGTCAGTTTCTTTTCTGTCACCTTCCGCATTCCCTCTTTTGTCAAGTAACCTTTATTCCGTTCCTCCTTTTTATTGTTACCTTGTGCACAAGTAGTAGCACAGGGTATTGTAATCAATTGTGTGTCTGTCGGTGTACAAAATACTGCTGAAAAGGGTGAGCAGATTGTAGCCAAACCTGGTAGGAATATTCCTTGGGTGAGTGTTAACTGTTGGAGTAGTTTGGTCAAAGTCTTTAAAAATATATTCCAGAAAATACAATTTCCAGGATATCTCCACCACCAGCAGGGCTAGAGAGATGATTCAAAGCTCATACCAATCAATAAATCATTTCTAATCAAATGATATGATGGCATCATAATTATCTGATAAACACTTTTTTCCAGGTTATCTCTGCAGCCAATTGAGTATAAAGCATTTATAATCAAATGGTATGACATAAAATGTCATGAAATTATGTCACTATAGTCTGAAGAAAACATTTATCCTGTGTGTGTGTGTGTGTGTGTGTGTGTGTGTGTGTGTGTGTGTGTGCGCACAGGGTATGCATCGCCCCTCCGACATCTTATATTATTTACCTTTATTTGTTTCTTATCAATGTTTGCCGTGAACACTGAAAGCTGCTCTTACACCTAGCCAAGAAAAGCGCCGTCATGGGCCACGCTACGACTCTGTGCACTTTGGCTGATTGTCTCAAGCAGCTCTCGCCTGGCCGCTTTCAGCGCAGAGTCCTCCTGAGCATGCACACCAAAGTCGGGAAAAGTCATTTGTTTCTGGAGCTTTGTGGACTCCCAGCCACCTCGGCCCCACCCGCACTCTGCTCGGGACAGCCCGGGAACGGTACGGCACAACTCGATTTAACTCCAGGGGATCTTGGTGTACATTCAGGATAATTGTTTCTGTTCTCAGTGTGCATATTGGATGCCAAGGTGCATCAAGGCTGCACTGGGCGGCCTCGAGCCGAGTGTCAGGTGGCTGAGGTGTCCGTGAGTCCAGCTGAGCTCTTGAAAATTTTGAACATGTATAAAACCCGGCACAAGTTCACAGTCCAGTGAACACATGCCAGATCACCATATTTGGTGTAGTTCTTACAAATTGGGTTATTTTTGTATCATACCATTCAGGAAAGGGCTGAAGAATGACCAAGAGACACTCATTACCAGAACACAGAAAAGCAACGCCACAGTACAGTGATGTAATGGTGAGTGGTTGTAGACGTCTACAGAAAATCTGAGTGCTGCGCTCAGATCGATGATGCAGCCGTTCGTGTGATATTTGGGCCAACTACAACTAGCAGGAAGTGTCAAAAATTGATGCCTGACTCAAAAGAACACTGAAAGAACTTGAAATAATTGATCTTGAGCCATGCAGGATGTATTTTAGCACTTCTTATGAAGCACATGCTTACCATTAATGCTGTTGTCTCTCTGACTTCCACCTCTTAATGCTGCATGTACACTGCATGTTGGCAGTGTACCGCACACTGTAAACCACATGTTCCATTGTTTTCAATGAAAGAGTGTCTTCAAATTGTGCCACCGCTTGCAGTGAGAGTGGCACTGCCACTCTGCAATGGTACATGTTGTCAAAAACTTTTAACACTTATTCCACGTGCTGCAGCAAAAAGGACAGACTGGATGTTGATTTATCTTCAACAGTGGACAGTGAGAGATGAAATATTTAAGTGCAGACACACCCGGTTTTATATCTGGTAAACAGGAATGTCTTTCATGATTACAGAGAGAAATGAAGGTATAACCTCATAACAACTTGACTTTTTAAGCAACCATCAGAGCTTCCTGTTTTAATATAATGTTGTGCAAAACATTAAAATGCTGTTGGATCTTTTAGGAAAGTAAATTATCCAATTAACCCTGCAAAATGAGCATAAGGCTTATTCATATTTGCTCTGTATTACAGAAGCATGTCGGCTCTCCTGCCATCATGCCTTTCCTGCGTTTCTTCCAAGTTTTCATTGTGGACGTTATCCAAAATCTTCCCCGAACCAAGGGAGCATAAAGAAGAACGATGTACGCAGACAAGTAATATCCAGACAGAACAAAGACAAACTCTTAGATCTGCTCTGCAATTCCAAACATTTCAATTTTGGCACCATGCTGCTTCACGCTGACCAGTGTGCTCATCAGAATAGTTGTCGTGGGTGACCTGCATTTTCAGGCATCAGGGAAATAGGGACGTTTCAGTTTCTGGTCTGCTTCGTGGTTAAATTTTTAACCATTCTGAAGCATGGAAGGTATGCAGGTGAGCATGTGAAGCATGACACCATAGAGATAAAATGTCTCGTAGGTCTCGTACTTTGTACGGAGGCCGATCGCGACCCGTTTGTCATAAATGCGGCCGATTCTTGCGCTTGGCGGCCGATTTTGCAGCGGAATGATCAGACGGCAGCCGAACGAAAATCTGGTCAAAAATCAACATATTTCAGTGACATTCCTGGGGCTGCAGGAGTGTTTTTTGATTGATCGATTTAGGATAAATGAAACCCGAATCATTAAATCCATGCGTGTCCCCTGTACTGTGATTCAGCTCATTCCCTCTCGTCATTTACATGCAGCGCATTGCGCTGTGGTTGCATTCAGTACACAGCATGTTTAAAAAGAGCATCAACACACTCCTTCACATTAAATATGCAAGAAGTCTATTAATGCAGAAAATCGACAGTCCATTTCAGTCTGGCTTTTTCGGTGCTGACGCACACCGCAGTGAAAGTAAAAAAAAAAAAATTAATTAAAATTTTTAAAAAAAAAATTCACTCTCCTTCAAATATACAGCAGGTGTGTTTCTGATATATGGCGTATGTGATGTACGGTAATTTTCTTTCCACAGCGCTTTCCACATAAATAAACGTGTGTTTCTTGCTGCTGTGCAGGCATGTAGCCAGAGGGGAGAGGGGTGGGAACAACCCCCTCCAACCCCCTCAGAATAAAGATCCACTTTTGAAGATATTTTACTTTTTTTGCAAATAAGAACAATACTGTTAATAATAATAATGAAATTTTTTTTTATTTTTGTAAGCCAATTATACAGTTTTTGGCCTCCTTAAATATTTATATTTATATATTTCCCAAGTTTGTGTCTAAACCTTTTTTCAGGAGGTCGGTGAGTGACAATTTCAAATAACTAAGGGGAGCGGAGGCCGAAAATGGCAACCACCAAAAAAGTATGGAGGCCGAAAAAATTTTTTTATATTGAGGGCAGATGTGAGGCCGATTTTATTCCAAAAAAAAGTATGGAAGCCGAATTTTTTTTAATTTTTTTTATAAACACTATGCATGACACTCGTGGCACATGTAGTTTTCTTGCATGCTGCGAAGTTAAAAGGAACTATTGCGTTCCGCACCCCCTCATGCTTCCTGTCTCATGCTTCCACGCTTTCCTGCACACTCTCCCGTCCTATTTAAGTCACATTTCCCATTGTAGCTGACACGTTACCCCGCTTTATGTCTTGATCATTTGCTTTCTTTTGCCCTTTATTCGTTTTTTACTTTTTCTGCAGCAGACTATCACTGAATCATCCGTCCATTGGTCCTTATAAGGCAATGATCCGAAGTGCTCAGGCTATTTCAGGGATGTTTTGCTGATGATTTATTGCACTGCCTCCTCCTCCTCCTCTGTCTGAGCTATAGGCTTTCCTTCGACCTGATGACCTGAGTCAGCAGCATCTGGGTTTTTAGCCTGCTTTTGTGGAACAGCAGTGATCTGAGGCCAGATTTGCTGTCATGTACTAATCATGCATTGGCGATCTTTGAGGAACCCTGGGATTTGTAGGTCTTCTGTTTGTCTATAACAGCACACATTGTAAAATTACCCAGACACTCGGAGTTAGGAATTGACAAATTAAATAATCTAGTATGTAAGCAAAGCTGTTGGACCAGGTCTTGAAGCACATATTTACATTACAAATCCTTCCAGCACAACAGGCCTGTTGTTCCTGCCACTCATTTGACCTGGACAGTGTACAGAAAGGCGATAATTCCAGCCGAGTGCCAATTACCCGGGTTTTAATGAGGATCTGCATGGTAAGCTGTGCATTATTTGGGTTATGTATTTGTATCACGTAAATCTATGCGGTTGGGGATTAAGGATTACGTTATTGTATGTCAGCATTGTTTTTATAATGCAGGTGAGGGCTTTTATATGTGTGCGTGTGATCACAAGTTTGGTTGTTTGTGATACTATAATTAGTTAAAGGTAGGTGGTGTGGAACTTCATGGAACAAGAAGGTCTGCGTGAGTCATGTTATAGCATGCATGTTTCAGCTGTGCGTGTTTGTGTGTGTGTGTGTATCGTTTGTGATGCAGCAGATGGCTATAGTCTCACTTTGCTGGTTTAGCTCTTTGCCGAGTGGAGATATGAGCAGTTGTGCACAAACACACCGCCGGGTTCACAGGCTCATAAAAACAAACACAGCCCTCACTGATATCTGGGATAACGGCCGGCTGCAAGGTGGGGCTTTGTTAAAGGTGCACACGCCACACAAAGACGGTACACCAAGGTACAGATGCATGTATACATATATGTTTGCAAGTAGGGAAGCGGTCTGTGAGTCATGCTTCTACAAATGGATCAGAGCAGGATGTGTTTTGGATGGGAGTTCAAGCGTGAAACAAAGGATTAACATCGCTTTGTCGGTGAGAGAGAGATGAAAACGGAGAAAGAATATCTGGATATTTCCGTTTTAATGCAGTCTGTCATTAGTGTGGAGTCTTGCACAGATGTGGCCAGGGCGTGAAAGGGGGATGGTACTCTTAGCTAAAAGATATTATTCCTGTTATGGTCAAAAATAAGAGACAATCAATTATTTACTTTTGTTTGCTGATCAAATCATGCCTGAAATAATGAAGACTTTGTGATAACATTCACATAATCTTTTCCTATTCATTTTAAATAAGATTTAACAAAGTTTGTCATTATTTACATTTTGTCCTTATACTGTCCTTCCCTATTTGAATGCATCGTTGAAAACCTGTAGAGGTAAAATCTGCACAAGTCTGCAAATAGCTCCTGTGCGCATCATACTATAATTTGAGCAGCGTTTTTCCTGTTTATTTGTTTGCTTGTTTGTTTGTTCGTTCCCTTAGTCCTCCCATGTCCTTTGGCTCAGTTCCTCCAAATTTGCTATGTGGATGAAGGTCAATTCCAGAATTGTCCCTAAAGGGTTCATTTTGGCAAAGGTTAAAAAATGAGATTTTTCACTCTGATTCCTACTAAACTTGGTGCACATATGAAGGTGGGTTCCAGAATTGCCCAGGTCAATCATTGGGGTCAAGGTCATAGGAAATTAACTCATTGGCTGCCAGCCATTTTCATACAATTTTAATACAGGCTGAAACGCCCAAGTTATCATTGAAATCTGTGATCTGATAATTAGTGACAAGCTCCGCCAAATCGTTTCCCAGCCCACCCCGTTGAAAAACGTAATTGACGTCTATAGACGTCATTGGCAGTCAACGGTTGTATTTAAATTGACGTCTATAGACGTCATTGGCAGCCAATGAGTTAAAGATCAACATTTTGATTATTATTTTTTTTTTAATATTCTGATTTGCTCCAAACCTGGCAAATATATGTAGGTGGGTTTGGCAAGGTCAAATTTGCCAAAGGTCAATCATTGGGGCCATGGTCTTGTGTGTTTGTCGGCGTACTGTTTTTTGCCCGATTTTTGCCAAACTTGGTATGTAGATGAAGGTCAATCCCTGAATTGCCCTTAATGTATCAGTTTTGGCAAAGGTCAAGGTCATTGGGGTCAAGGTCACGAAATTTGATTTTCAACACAATTAGGCCCAAACCTGGCACACATATGGAGGTGAATTTCGGAATTGTCCTGGCAAGGTCAGCCAAAGGTAAAAGTTGGTCAAGGTTATTGGGGTCAAAAGTCAGATTTCCACCAGGCAAATAATTGTTGTTTATCAGTAAATTCTGTCTTAAACCAGGTGACCACATCCTTAGTCATACTATACTTGCCCTACCTAACCTGCCACTGCCCTTAGCATCTTCATGCCCATGGATGCTATTCCCTGGTTCCAAAAAAAAAAAAAAAGAAGATACCTTTGTACTTCTCACACTTTAAAGCCAAGTCGTTCACACAAAAGCTTCTTTTCTTTACCAAGGAATCACTGTGAATCTGTAAAGTATACATCGATCTGTGTAATTACAGTATTTAAGTGTCTTATGTTGTTTGTATATACTCTTTGTGTGGTCCCATTGTCTCGGCTCCCACGGGTGTTTCTTTGTCGAGCTTATCCCAATTCCTCTCATCTTCTATGTCTGTTATATTAAGACGTAGTAAATGATGTGCAAGGCATGTGGATTTACCAGTATGTGCATATGTATTAAGTTGTTTTGTTTTTCCATTATGTGTTTAGTGTGTAAGCTAGCACATTGATGCATAGGAAGACATTTTTGGAGGAAGATTCTGCATTGTGTGTGTATGTGTTTGTGTGTGTGTGGAACTTACCCAGGAGGGCAGGTGTGGTGCCACACCTGGTGGCCACTTGCACCATTATTATATTTTCTGATGTGCCTTTTTTACTATTATGTTTTTATTACTATTTATTGTTATTATCTCAACTATTACACTACATACCTGGAAGACGCTGTGCTCTTTTGTTTTTTTAGTTTTTAAAAAAAAACGATGACAATAAAGATCTTTGAACTTGAAAACTGGAAAATCAATGAAAAATCTGAACTTTGTCACAAATAACACTATAATAAAAATGACATGCAAATAAAGTCATTTGGATTTTAAAATGGCTTTAAAGTAATCAGGTTACACCGGGTGCACCCATTTTCTCAAAAATTACTTGTCAAGAAGACCAGGATGTGCTCCACAAAGTTGTTAGAACCTGTACCTTGTCCTTCGTCTGGTCACGACCCAGCCAGGCCTGTGTCATGTTTCCATAAATAGTCTCTTCGTCCTGTTTTGCTCACATGCCTTTGTCTTTATTTTCTCAGCTGACATGTATAATTGTTTAATCTTCCATTCTCCTGGTTAGATGTTGGTAGCTTCACCCAGAACTCCATAGTGAATTTTATTTGATCAGCATCTCCAGCCACGAAAACACCAGAAGTGTTGGCATGAAGACCAGAGAAATAGTTAAATGCAGTTTCACAATAAGGTGGCCGCTGCATCAAAGTGTAAGAACAGTTCATCTTTGAGGGCCCTGGCTCTATATGTACATACATCAAGCACTGGATTTCTTCGCTGGCACTGCAGCTGTTTAAATATTGGAGGGGAATGAAGTGAATGGAGTGCACTCTGTCACATCGAAGTGTAAAAACAGTTTGTTTTGGCCATCACAGGCCAAACTTGTTGTAAAACTAACATTACATGACCTAAGCAATCAATGTTTCTGCTGGTGCTGCTGCCAATCCAATGTGGACGGTTTATATGAGGACTCCATAATGAATGGAACACAGTTTTACCATTGCACCAGGTGGCAGCACGCAACTCCAAGTTGCTTGCGATCCACCATTAAAATACAAGCGAAGAAGACAAAATCATGTCCATGTTATTTTTTTTTTTTAACTATCAGGGGCCATTTCGGCCTTAAAAAAACCCTTTAAATTCTTCCATTGCTGATGGCCTGTCAGGCCACCAAAATATGATGTCACAGGCCATAACACAAAAAGTCCAGGCGTGCCATTTGACCTGTCCAACAACATCATCAGTCTCAGATTAGTACTGGAATCATATATATTGTATTGGAAGTGGAAAAAAAAACAATAACAAATGTTTAGTATTTTTAAGAAAGTTAAAGAGGAATAATACAGGCATCAACTTTTATTCAGAGATTCAGTGACGTAAAGAGGAAGGGAGAAATGAGAGGGAGAAGGAAAAGGACTATTGGAGGGTTACAATAAGATCAGAGAGAGCAAATACAATTTAGCCGTTTGTTTATCATGTAAGTTGTAAATTGTCAGGGATTGTACCCATGAGCAAAGTCTCCTGTCTCTTCAAATCCAAACAGATGCTGTAAAGTTATCAATATCTGGTCCTTTCTTATTTCTCAGTTCAGTTAATCATTTGATTTTGTTTCAGTTGGGGATCAATTTTAGCTTCAGGCTTGCTGTTGTTCGTACACATATGTTGCCTTTATTCTGCCGTCTCTTCTGTGTTGACCTCGAGACAATCAGGATTACTTGACCTTCTTGTCACCTCGTCAGATTAGTTTCCATTATTATCACACTCCATTAAACGTCCACTAACAGCTGCGGTGTTCTGTCAGCAGCCAAAGGCCCAGGTGTCACTGCTGCAGCCTAATTTCCAGATCGTCAGCATCCCAGTGGTCTGCCCTGGGTCATAATTCACACACGCACACACACAGGCAGACAGATATCTTTGTCTCGGTTGCACATTCAGATCTCATTTTAATAGAAGATGTAACATAACGGGGACCGGTGTGCTTAAGGTGACGACAGGGTTGAGCTGAAGCCTGTCAGAAGAGAGGGGTAGCTCATCTTGTTAGTTTCGTGTTCTTATGCTGTTTGCTTTAAGGGAGGATGTAACCGTGCTGCATGCGTTTGACACCATCAGGTTTCGGGGCAGGGCTGAGCTGGTGGGAGTGGGTCAACTCCTTCCCAAACATCCATTCAAAACTCCTCTTCAAAATAACCTCGGTTAAGTATGCAAGTTTCCAGTGTAGCGAGCTCATAAAAAGATTATAGCCAATAAACAATAGGATCACATCTTTTAGTTGATGCATCTCATGATTATATTGAGTTGTAGAAATTGCTACACTGTCCAGGGATTTATTTAGTGTGGTATTTATGATTGCAGTTATTCTGTGAAAGTAGCATTAACAGCTACCTGGATTCCCTCATAGGCCTAAAGACACTGACTCAGCTCTTCTGATTCTAGTTTTAGATTAGGCAGAAAACCCAATCCAGGGAATGATGGGGGTCACCGTGATGCCAATATTGTGGAGTATCTGAGCGTCCTGTGAGGTAATGGGCCAAAAAGTGGAAAGTTACTTTCAAAATGGTACAATTTGACACTTTGCATTCATTCATTCATTTTCTGCCGCTTATCCTGGTCTGTGTCGCGGTGGCAGCAGACCAAGCAGCTCACCCCGCACTTCCCTATGCTTGGCCATGTACTCTAACTCTTCCTGGGAGATTCCGAGTCATTCCCAAACCAGCTAGGAGATATAATCCCTCCAGTGTGTCCTGGGTCTTCCCCAGGGCCTCCTCCCAGTTGGATATGCCTGGAAGACCTCCCTAGGGAGACGACCAGGGGGCATCCTCACCAGATGCCCAAACCACCTCAGCTGGCTCCTTTCAATGCGAAGAAGCAGTGGCTCTACTCGAGTCCCTCATGGATATTTGAGCTTCTCACCCTGTCCCTGAGTGTAAGTCCAGATACCAAATGGAGGAACCTCATTTCTGCCGCTTGTATCCACGAACATGTTCTTTCAGTCATTACCCAAAGCTCGTGAACATGGATGAGGACAGGAACGTAAATCGACTGGTAAACGGAGAGCCTCACCTTCTGGCTCAGCTCTTTCTTCACCAAGATGGTCCAGTACAGCATCTGCAGGACCTCAGACACAGCCCCAATCCGTCTGTCGATCTCACACTCCATCTTACCCGCACTTGTGATCAAAACCCCGAGATACTTGAACTTCTCCACTTGGGGAAATAACTCTCTCCTGACCCAGAGGGGACAATCCACCCTTTTCCGACAGAAGACCATGGTCTCATATTTGGAGGTGCTGATTCTCATCCCCGACGCTTCACACTCAGCCTCAAACCTGCCCAGTGTACATTGTAGATCACTGTCTGATGAAGCCAACAGAACCACATCATCTGCAAAAAGCAGAGATGCAATTCTGAGGCCACCAAATTGGACAACCTCCAATCCCTGACTGCGCCTTGAAATGCTCTCCATGAAAATCACAAACGGGATTGGGCAGCCCTGGCGGAGTTTAACACCCACTGGGAACAGGTCCGATGCAACGCCGAGAATACGGACACAGCTGACACTTTATGAGAAAAACCATTGCTGTAGTCATCACCAAAAACTATATAATAATTTGAAGCCTGTTCCTAGTTGATGTGTAAGACCAACATTTATAAGGTACATAGTACAATATTTACCTCCTGTGTTTGGAAACAGGGAGACTACACCACATTTTAATTGCTTGCCGCTGGTAAATTTCTCTCCTCAATCAAAGATGTGCATGATGTTCAAAAGACGACAGGAAGTGAACTTGGCACCAAGTTACTGCAAGCAGAAAATATTTTAATTTGTAATAAAATAAGAAAAAATAATGTGACCATTATTTTAAATAAACACTTCTGTTCCAGAACATTAAACAATAGAAAGTTTCTAGTTTTGTTTTTGTTCATCGCAATATATCAGTTTCTGTTTTGTTGTTGTGGTTGTTATAATTGACGTTACCTTCCAGCCACGTTCTTGATGTTTCTTCCCTCCCTCATGCTGACATTCCTTCGGCTGGTCACAACTCAAGAAATTAAACTCGCCACGATGCTTTCACAATGTACATTTTGTCATTAAACACAGTAGCAGCAAACGATGATGCGAGACCTCCAACGAGCTGCAACATTGCAAGACAAAATGTTATTGAACAGAACATCAAAAAGCAGATTAAAATAACGTATGACAAATTGTGTTTGTAGTCTTTATATTGGTTTTTAGGAAAGCTTTAACTGTTAGCTTGGCACCTTATCTGCTAATGTTAGCTTTTCCCAATAAAATCTTTTACTGCGCAGCCTCGATTTAGACATTGAAATGCTTTTATTTTGAAGTCTCTTCAGGAAAATATGAAAATTGAAAACAGCTTCAAGTTCCAAATACAGTATGTAGTATGTAGTAGTAGTAGTAGTAGTAGTAGTAGTAGTAGTAGTAGTAGTAGTAGTAGTAGTAGCACATCTGTGAAAGAAATAAATGTAGTAGATATACCAGAATAGCCAGTAACAAGACTATCGTAGACGGCGAATTCTCTGTTCTCCCACTTAGTCTAAAAGTTTCTGCCATTTAAAACTTTTTGTCTTTGTTAAATTTGTCTGATTGCTGCTCAGAGATGTAATGGATCTTCAAATGTACAGTGACAGAAAACAGCACAAACCCCAGGTTTTCTCTCACTGCCTTGTTTCTTTGCATTTTTATTTATTTATTTTCTTCCTTGGAGGATTTATCGCACACACACACTTGCCTGGTTCTGCCAGGCTTGTGAAGCAAACGTCTGATTGGATGATGCCTGCCTGTCGTTACTCTGCTCTCCTTAAATCAGTCTTGTTACCAGCTGTACGTAGGCTTACTTCTGTACTCCCCGTGCTGCGCAGTCTTCACCTCTCCGACCCACCTGTCCAGTCGAACCAGTTTCTGTGGGTGTTGGTAGCAGTATGTTGTGGATGATTTTGTCTTTTTCATCGTTATCAACTTTTATACTCCTAATAGGGGACAAAAAATGTTAGGAAAAAATGTCATTTTTTAAAATGTATTCTATTTAAAAAAAAAAAAATTTCAGTCACTTCAGAAGTGACTGAATGATGGGTGAATCATCGAACTGTGGCATGCTTTCTGGAAATGTGCGATTAAAAATCCAAGTTACTATTATTATTACCACCCCAAATCAGAAAAAGTTGGGACGATATGGAAAATGCAATAAAAAAACAAAAAATAAACAAACAAACCAAAAATAAAAAATAAAACCAGTGATCCTTAGTTTTACTTTTTCTATTTCATTGCAGATTGCAGACAGTATGAACCCAAGATATTTCATGTTTTATGTGGTCAACTTCATTTGTTAATATACATCCATTCCTGCATTTAAGGCCTGCAACACATTCCAAAAAAGGTTGAGATGGGGGCAATTTAGGGCTAGTAATGAGGTAAAAATAAAATAAAATAATGATGTTATTTCAAACAGGCATTGTCAGGTGATTGTAATCATGATTTGGAACAAAAGCAGTATCCATGAAAGGCTGAGTCTTTGAGGAGCAAAGATGGGCAGAGGATCTACAGTTTGTCAAATTTGTTGGAATGTTTAAAAACAATGTTCCTCAAAGAAAGATCGGAAGGGGTTTGCATATTTCTCCCTGTGCAGTGCATAATATCATTAAACAATTCAGGAAATCTGGAGGAATTTCAGTGTGTAAAGGGCAAGGACACAAGCCTAAGGTGAACACCTGTGATATCCGATCCCTCAGACGCCACTGTATAAAGAACAGTCATTTATCAATAGCTGATATAACCTCATAGGCAAAGGATTACTTTGGGAAACCTTTGTCAAGCACTACAATATGGTGTTACATTCACAAATGCACTTAAAACTTTACTGTGCAAAAAAGAAGCCTTATGTTAATTTTGTCCACAAGCGGAATCAACGTCTCTAGGCACGGAGGCATCTGGGTTGAACCATCACACAGTGGAAACGTCTATTGTGGTCAGACAAATCGATATTCCAGATCTTTTTTTGGAAAAAATGGACACCGTGTGGTCCACACCAAAGATGAAAAGGACAATCCAGACTGTTATCAGCAACAAGTCCAAAAGCCAGGGTCTGTCATGGTATGGGGTTGTGTCAGTGCCCTTGGCAAAGGTAATTTACACTTCTGTAATGGCAGCATTAATGCAGAAAAGAACACTGAGATTTTAGAGCAATATATTGTGCCTTTAAGACGACAACTTTTTCAGGGATATTCATGCATTTTTCAACAAAATGAGGCAAAACCACATTATGCACAGATTACAATGGCATGGCTGCATAAGAAGAGGGTACGGATACTGGACTGGCCTGCCTGCAGCCCTGACTTGTCCCCAACAGAGAATGTGTGGAGAATTTTGAAATGAAAAATGCAACAAATGACAACCCCGTACTGTTGCACACCTTTAGATGTCTTTGCAGAAAAAATGGGACAAAATAACCCCCGAAACACTTCATCGCTTGTATCCTCATTGCCAA
>OMMV01188436.1:0-12835 GCA_900302635.1 Chatrabus melanurus | reverse complement strand
AAGGGGTGGGGGGGGGATGTAGTAAAGGTATAATTCTGATCAAGTGGATGTTGCGCCCAAAATGGAGAAGGATTATGCATGTCACATTATTTGCAACCATTTTCCAAACCATACAACAGAAAAGGAGAAGTTTAGGTGCTTCAGGTCATGACAGAGCACCATGAAAAATATCTTTGCTGATATTTAAATTGATCTTCAGAGTGGTAATCCATGATAGCAAACAGTGTGAAAAATACAACAACAACAACAACAATAATAATAATAATTTTGCAAGAATTCCAGGTGTTGTTGTCATTCCAAGACTATGTATATTTAAGAAACTGTAAATTTACCCACCTGGAGTTCAAGTGCAGTCAAAAAAGTGCAGTCAAAAAAAATCACGCAAAATATGGAATACAAAATAACAAAGGTACTGTAAGGCAGTGTACGAAAAGCTAAAACAAGTTAAAGTACCAACCAGTGTAAATTAGATATAATAGTTTGACATTAAATAAATGGAAACAAATAATTTAAGTGGAAAATGTTGTGTGTAGTGGCTTAAAGCACTTTGTCATTGACACATGATACCTTTTACAAGTTTGATCAAAATAATTTCCCATTCTGCCAATTTTGTTTGTTTTCTTCTGTATTCAATTGGCCAATATGATTACAATGTAGATTGTAGCGTGAGTCTTTTTGTTTGTCAATCTTACAGCACTGCACAACTGTCACACCTCAAATGAAGCATTTCTTGGAACTTAAAGTGTCTGAAAAGCAAATTCAGAGATTTGCTTCAAAACACATTATACATGTGATCAAATGTTAAAATGTGTTCAACCAAGTGTATTTTTTTTATTTGGAGTTTGACTGGATTTCTGTGTTTCACCACAGATTTTTGGTGGGAGGTGGCTTAAACCTAACCGTATGATGCACCATGGGTTCACTTGCAGAGGCATTAGTATCTGCCTATATAAAGCTGGAGCTGATTTGAATCTCTGCTCCAGAGCAGTAGGTGGCAGTAATGCACCTTTTACACTGGTCAGCAACCGCCGTTAAACAAGAAGAAGACGAAGAAAAATAATCTCTGGTCACTCGCTCAAACTTAAAGTCTTCTTTGACAACGTTTGTACTAATCCCACTGTTTGTTTTTATTTCTTTTGTTTCCTTT
Organism: Chatrabus melanurus; assembly: GCA_900302635.1. Taxonomy (NCBI): domain Eukaryota; kingdom Metazoa; phylum Chordata; class Actinopteri; order Batrachoidiformes; family Batrachoididae; genus Chatrabus; species Chatrabus melanurus. The sequence goes on along the minus strand of OMMV01188436.1, from coordinate 11,688 downwards.
AAAATGGTGTATTGTTGTCTACTATAGAACGTTTTCCCGTCTCATAGACTGTTTGTATGTTCCGTGTTGTTCAATAAAGCTTATAAAAAACACCCCAAGAAATCTTGCCCCCACACTCTCCCTGTCCCCACGCGATTGGGGTGTGGTTTCAGTGCCTTCAGCCAAGACGCCCACAGCATCAGACAGCAGAGAGAGGGTGGGGAAAGAGCTCAGTTTTACACGATTTTGAAACCTAATTTTATCAACTTAGAAATTTTTTTAATCATTAAAATTCGGCTAGGTGGTTAATAACATGTTTTCCTGTGGCATGACAATTTCAAAACAGATTGGATTTCACTTTACAGGCACTTTAATGTTGGATTTTCTGCGCCAAAGTAAAAGTAACAAAAATTATATATATATATATATATATGTGTGCGTGTGTGCATCTCAAATATCATGAAGAAGTTCAACATTTTTTGTCACTTATTTCAGAAAGTGACAAATTTATATATCGTAACATATAAACCAAAATGTTTCAAGTATTTTTTATTTTAATTTTGATAATTATGGCCTACAGCTCCAAACAATAGGAAAAACATATGTCAAAATATTAGAATATTTCAGAAGATCAATCCAAAAAAAGGATTTATAATCCAGAAATGCTGGACTTCTGAAAAGTATGTTCATTAATGCACTCAATACTTGGTTGGGGCTTCTTTTGCAGGAATTACTGCATCATTGTGGCGTGGCATGGAGGCGATCAGCCCATGGCACTGCTGAGGTGTTATGGAAGCCCAGGTTGCTTTGATAGTGGCCTTCAGCTCATTTGTATTGTTGGGTCTGGTGCCTTTCATCTTCCTCTTGACAATACCCCATAGATTCTCCTTGGGGTTCAGGTGAGTTGGCTGGCCAATCAAGTACAGTAATACCATGGTCAGCAAACCAGTTCTGAGCAGTTTTGGCACTGTGGGCAGGTGCTTGTCAGCAGATGGAAGCATGAAGTGCGCTAAAATCTCCTGGTAGATGGCAGCATTGACTTTGGACCAACACCACCAGATGACATGACAAATCACCCCAAATCATCACTGACTGTGGAAACTTCACACTGGACTTCAAGCAACTTGGATTCTGTGCCTCTCTACTCTTACTCCAAACTCTGGAACCTTGATTTCCAAATGAAATGCAAAATTTACTTTCATCTGTAAAGAAGACTTTGGACCACTGAGCAACGGTCCATTTTTTTTTTCTCCTTAACCCAGGTAGGACTCTTCTGACATTGTCTCTGGTTCAGGAGTGGTTTGACATGAGGAATGTGACACTTGTAGCCCATTTCCTGGACACATCTGTGTGTGGTGGCTCTTGATGCACCGACTCCAGCTTCAATCCACTCCCTATGAAGCCCCCCACAAGTTCTTGAATCAGCTTTGCTTGACAGTCTTCTCAAGGCTACGGTCATCATCATACGGGGAGGTAATGGTCTTGAGGTTAAAGCAGTGAGCTTGAGACCAGAGGATACTCGGTTCAAACCTCTGTCACACTGGAAAATCACTAAGGGCCCTTGGGCAAGCACCTTAATCCCCAAGTTGCTCGCGATGTGCAGTCGAGCTCCTTGCATGGCAGCACCCTGACATCGGTGTGTGAGAGTGTGTGTGAATGGGTGAATGTGAGGCAACATTGTAAAGCGCTTTGAGCATCTGCTTCAGATGGAAAAGTGCTATATAAATGCAGTCCATTTACCATTACCATCCTTGTTGCTTGTGCATCTTTTCCTACCACACTTTCCCCTTTCAGTCAACTTTCCATGAATATGCTTTGATTCAGCACTCTGTGAACAGCCAGCCCTTTCAGCAATGGCCTTCTGTGGCTTACCCTCCTTGTGGAGGGTGTTGATGAGCGTCTTCTGGACAATTGTCAAGTCAGCAGTCTTCCCCATGATTGTGGTTGTGTATACTGAACCAGACTGAGAGATTCATGGTATTTATACTGCAGAAATAGTGAGTTACTCAAACTTGAAATGAAATATTCCAAAATTTTGAGATACTTTTTTCTATTTTTTTTTAGCTGTAGGCTGTAATTATAAAAAAATAAAATAAAAAATGCTTGAAACATTTTAGTTACTATGTAAGGAATCAGGAATATATAAAATTTTCGCTTTCTAAAATAGCTGACAAAAATATTGAACTTTTTCATGATGTTCTAATTGTTTGAGATGTACTTGCATATGTGTATATATCGTGTACACACACACACACACACACACACTTGTCACCCATAAGTCATGTCATGTTATTTTCATTCAAATTGAGTGAACTTAGTAATTACAGCACTTTTTTAAAACATGTGCCCATTTTCTTAATGACCTAAAGCAAGTGCATAAACTAATAATCATTAATGAAATCAACATTGTTTTAATAGTTTCTTGCAAATGCTTTGCAGTAGATGACCCTCTGAAGTCTGTAACTCACACATTTCATGATACACTAACTGATGATGGGTTCATAAAATTATAACCATTATTATGATTAAACCAGAGTGGTGGCTGAGCGGTTAAGTGCGATTGCTTTCAAAGCAGAAGGTTCCCAGTCCAAGGCTGCCCATTCTCCATATAATGTGGAGTTACGTCAGGAAGGGCTTCCAGCGTAAAACTTGTGCCAAATCAGCATGCAGATCTATATCGGACATGCTGTGGCGACCCTGAGTTGAAATTGGGAGAAGCTAAAAGAGCTTATGATTAAACCAGAGGTAAACAGTGGCAGTAAGCTACCACAAATATGATGCCCAAAGTACTAATGATCCTGCAACATCAACAGTTTGGAACTAAACTAGGAATTTTCTTTTTACTGAATCCTTCTCAGCAGGAACAATATGATTCCTGCAGGTTCCCTCATCACATTCACACCACAACTTTTTATGTAAATCAACAGCTCCTCTGCTTAAGGGCATGCACCTTGTTCACAGTTTCACACTGAATTGTCCATTTTTTCTGTGAAACACAGTTGTTGCTTTAAGTCTAGAGACGTCTTGCTGTTTTGCCTTAAACCGTTCTGCAGTTGTTTGCAGATACCTGTGTGGGCTGGGGTAAGTTTGTCTGCAAACTTTGAGATTACCATTGAGTAAGTAGAAATTTGTAATTGTAAGTTAGACTTATATTTTTACATTAAAGCAAGAGTGCAGAATGACAGTAAGAGGATGTGCAAACGTTCCACAATAATTCAAGACAGTTATAAACTGTTAAAAAAAAAAACTGTTGTGGTGGCATCTTGTACCATCAAGACTCATCAAGAGTGTCCAGGACTCACTAAGACACATCCAAGTCTATCCCCAGGACCTGCCATGATTTGATACTTGTGATGGTGTTGTGTTCAAAACTATGTGGTAAAGGGGCTTTAACCAAACTCCAAGCAGTTTATCCTCATTTTAATTTGGTGATGTACACTTTTTTTTAAAACTTTTTTTCGAGTTATTGTGTTAACAAATTGAAGGGGATTAACTCATTCATTCACTCATTGCATTTTACAAGGTGTATGTCCAGGCTTTTCCAAAGCTTAGGAATAGCACAATACTAGTTCGCCAAGTTACAATATGTACAGGTCTTTTTTTTTAAATCTGTGCTTTCTGTGTCCTTTTTGAGATGCATATTATTTAATGAAACATACTTTCTCACCAAGTTTCTTTCTGCACTTCATCAGGTCCTCAGAAATGGTGGGAGACCAGCTGTTGTTGCATCACACTTCTTCCTCTCAGGAAACGGGGTATTCATGTATGTATGCATTCCAATTTGGCTGGTTCATCTGGTGTAACGCAAACTGTCTGCAGGATGTATAATGTAAGGCCTTGTCAAAAAGAAAAGAAAAAAAAAGATATTTAAGACTCATTTAAGACTCATACATCATGTTGACCTGCAGAAGACAGACTGTAATCAATGTGCTATTTTAAAAGTTATTTTCAAAAGAAGCTTTGAGCAAAATTTATTTGAATCACTCCATGATAGAGTTGTTCTCCGACTTGAGGTTGAACTTTGGCAGGCAGTGAAGTCCCTGGCAGTCGTATGCACAGCCCCGACAGGCAAAGACACTACTACGGTTACAAAGCAAGCAAACCTGAATAGGAGTGTCTGCACTACCCAGCAACAGTTCACTTTTAGAATCAGACGTAACAACACATTCATTTCAAGGAGAATTTTGACATTTTTGAACCAGTGAAAAATTTGGGTGAAAAGTATGATTTAAAATTTATTAGTTTTGTTTGTTTATTGTCACATTTTTATCGGTGATGGGTAATTTTTTTCACTGACACCATTCTACGTCTACATGATGACATCATCACGCAATGACATCATGTCATTTAGCAACTTTTAGCAACAAATAATCTTATCTGCAGCAGCTTCCACTGAGAATAAGTGTATAGCAGAAATAGATAATACATAATAGAAATAGATAATTTGTCTTGCAGCTCAGATTGGACAGAGGTGTTTGGCAATGCCAAAATCTTTGTAGGGGAATGAAAGTCCAAGTCTTTAGGGTCCTGGTGCTACATGTCTTCCTGTATGGCTGTGAGACTTGGATGCTAACCAGTGACCTAAGGCAAAGACTGGATGTCATTGGTACTAGGTCTCTTCGGAGGATCCTTGCGTACCCACCCTCTCGAATTCTCTCCCTCCGGTCATAAGGAACACATCATCCCTAGACAGTTTTAAAGACCTTCTCAAGCACCATTTGAAGAGCTCTTTTCCAAAATGCGAGAAACGCCAAATATAAAAAAACGAGCTTGTGATGCCATTCTATAGTTTACTTATCCTATTCATTGCCCCATTAATGTTTTATGCCAAACCGTCACATAAAGCTGTTTAGCTCATGACAACATTAACGATCAAACTAAATACTGGATCAATTAAAATCTTTTTAGTCCCGAGTGAAAAGTTGAACCCAAAACAATCTAAACAGAGGTTTCAGAGTACAAACAAAAACAGTGAAAAAATAGCATTTACCACATCTAGGTGAATTGGTGCAGAATGCATGAGCTGATAATGTTGAAAATCAAATATGACTTTGGTAAAGTACGGCAAAGAACAGGCCCGCTTTGAGCAGGTCCTGTTGAAAACCACTACAAATTTAGACTCAATTTGTGCATTTACAGATAAGGATGAATCCCAAAAGCCTGGCATAACACTGCATTGTTGTTGGCAAGTCTGTGCTTTTCATTCAAAGTTTGCTGTGGCCAACTTTACATCATAAAATAAAAAGGGATACCTGCAAAATGAATTATGATGAACATTAAGGAAATGTTGATAAATTGTAGCTGATAATTTATTTTATACCTTCTGCGAAAACATTTTAAGCATGACTTAAAAAAAATCATTAAAGATGCTGCAGAAATTATGAAATGATTAAAAAAATCAAATAATACATGATAAGCAGTGTAATGAAGATGAAAAAAATACATATCTGATGGACAATGCTTTACTTTGAAAACTGAATTCTTTTGGGTGAACTATCCTGTGGTTTCACAACATATAGACAAAATTCTGTGTAATATATGGAAATTTCAAATTTGGTCATTTACTGACATACCAATGAAGAAAAGATATCAAAAAGTACAGTTATACAGAAAAACAAGGAGACTTTTGCACAGTACTGTACCTCAGAACGTTTGATAAATTGTGTTATAATGAATATACTAGCAATGCAGTTAGTGCTATTAGGTTAGACATGACTGTATACTGAAGAGTTAAAAAGTTCAGATAAGATTAATAAAATCTAAGGTAGCAGTAATGTGCCACCACACAGCTTCTGCTGATGCTGCACATTGATGCATCCACCACACTATGGGACTGCCCTAGGTCCTGGTTGTCAACCATCAAGTAAAACAATCCAACCCCACCTTCTGAAGATAGCCACCTGTCTGCTACAGCCAGGTAATATGCGAGTGTTTCCTTGGCCTTTTCCACTTGCTGGGGACCTCAGCACTGTGTGCTGGATCATCTGAGGGAATCATACCACAAAGTTATAGAGTCATAGCTGATGTTCCCTCAGAATAATGCAATTGCAGATCTCTCTAACAGATGCCTCCCTGTCTAACCTTAGTGCCAACACAGCCCACTTTCCTAGCTCCTTATAGAATATGGAATTTCCAAAAAGCCATGCACTATGATTCCTCTGTGCCCTCTGAGATGAAAAACGTCTTTGGAACACTTGTGACTCCAGTGCAATCCCAGGCAGAATTTAAGGTATTTCCTTGAAAGAACTCCCACATTCCATTTGGGTCATTTGTTGTGACCATGTTTACAAGTCCTACACCCAGATTGCATGAAAACTCTTGCAAAAGAGTTTGAGCTAGCTTAAATCTGAGACACCAGCCAGATGGCTGTCTGCAGGACTTCAACTGAATCTTAAGGGAATCTGCAAGAAGTCTGTGGACAGAGGTGTGGGCACTTCTATTTTCCCAAAAGTTCAGAAGAAATCTCCATTATCTTCCCACAAGAACATGATCAATCTCCTTAGCTACACTTCCAGCATTAGAATATCATGTCTGGCAATGAAGCTCTAGATGCTGAAAGCAGGATGCAGCAAATTGTACCCTCAAACTTTTTGCAAAGTCAAAAGGCATTGAGCCATCTTCACCATGGCTGTCAGATCCATGTGAATAGATACAATCTTGCACTGAAATCACCCACGAACAGGAGTATAACCTCTGCAGTGAGTAAAAAGTCTCCCTTACCAAGATATCCGTCACCACAGTCAAATCGTACACTCAGACATCAGACAGGATGCCCAAAAAAAATGCCTACACGTGAGCCTCATAATATGCGCATTGGCAGGATTGATATCTAACACCATCAGGAGGAGACAGTCCACCACATAGTCCAGCGGCCAATAGCCACCACCTTGCAACAATACACCCCAAGCTGGTTATAGTTGATTTTTGATAGGGTATGTCAGGTAAAATTGTAATCTGCATTATGCCCTGCTGGCATCATTGAGCACTTTGAGAAATTCAAGATGGCATCCAAGATGGTCAATGGATACCATTGTTTTCTTCAAAATGTGATAAAAGCATTATCGTCAGGGCATTTTCTTAATATACCGTGTCATTTCCGACTTAAATTAGGTCAATAAATTGATTGGTAACAAAAAATATGATCTACAACTAGCACTTACATGGTTTATATAGCCTTTGAATATAACTGAAGCAGTTTTTTGTCCGAGAAAGTGTACTGGTACAAACATCATATTGAACTCAATCAGTCAATTGCTTCTACATACTTTACAGTTGAAATTGATAACAGAAATGCATAAATTCTTCATTTCTGCATGTATGGTTTAGTTTGGGATCATTTAATGAAGTAGGTAGTTGATTCCTCTAAGCCATTAAACTATGTCACTGTCATTGTTCTGTGCAATGAAAACTTGCTGCGGGTGGATGCTTCGTCACAGATGATGAATACTATAATGACAAGTTTTATTAACATCTGTAAATGTAAACTTTATTTCTTTTAAGAGGACTCCCCACTGCCGAGGCCATTATTAACATCTGCAATTTACATACTTTGCAGATCTGCAATTTACATACTTTGCAGATCCTCATATTCTCAGTGCAAATGCTTCTGTATGATGGCTGTACATTTTTTTTCTTTTTAGATTAAATCATGGTAAATGTATGTGGTGAAGGTAAATGTACCCAGTTAATTGCTTTTTTAGACTAAAATAATATTGCTGCTTTGTGTGTGTCTAAATTGACTTTGGTGATGGTAAATGTAGCTATTTTTCCTTTTTTTGCAGAATTAATTGAGGTTGACCATTGAAAACACAGAACAGGATGGCAGAGTGCTACTTCAAATCCATGAACAAATGCAATCAGTCTGATAATCATACATTGTCAAATGCAGGAATTGACAGGATTCAGTCAATTATCAATGCAAGTAAACAGCGTGGTGACATTTTACCAACTGAATTGGAGTTATCTATCAGGAATGATGAGCATTACACTATACCTGTGTGTCATCCTACACCTCAAAGCACAATATAGAACAATTCTTAAAGTCACATCAACAATCTGCTAGTGAAGATCATCCACAAAAGAGAAGTAGATGGTCTAACAGTGACTCTATATTCAGCTTTCAGACCCACTGCATATTCATGTTGTTAGTGGTGACACGGATGTGTTTGTCCTTTTAGTGCACTTCTACTCATCTGAGAGTCTCCAAAGTGATATATTTATGGTCCCAACACACTCATAAGGAGTGTGTTTAACATTGGTGCAACAGTCAGACAATATGGAGAGATTGCCAAATATATTCTGCCTCTTCATTCATTAACAGGCTGTGATAGTGTCAGTTCCTTCTATGGCACAGGAAAAGTCAAAGCACTGAAAGTGCTCCAAAAAGGTAACTTTCCACCTCTTCTCTGAGACCTTGTATCTGATCTGAATGCTGTAGAATCTGCAACTGTGTCATTTGTGGCAACTTGCTATGGAAGTAAGCCAGAAAATACAATGTCTGAAATGCATTTCAATGTATGGCGACAAAAAACTGCCCGTGGAAAATCTCGATGCTTCAAGTTAGCAACTCTTCCACCCAGCTCAGAGGCCTTTCAGTTCCATGTCCGAAGGGCACATTATCAAGCTTGTTTGTGGAAAGCAGCAATACAGCCTGATCCACCTAATATGGACTATGCAGACTGTGGATGGAAGGCTGACCACACAGATCAGACTCTTTTACCAGTCATACTTCCTACTGGAAATTGTTCTTCCAAAGATGCATGTGCTGCAAGGAGGTGCACATGTCACAAAACTGACATTGCTTGTAGTGTATTCTGTAAATGTAATATTAGCTCAAACCTACAGTGTGCAAATCCATTGAACAAACAGTGCAGGACAATGGAGATCAAGCCTATGACACAGAAGATGAAAGTGATTATGAAATTTGATAACACACTCTGGCAGTCTCTGTAATGTAATGTAAAATATTTGCTTATCACATTATTCATGCATTAAATATTGGTTAGCTGTACTTACCGTGACTTTTTGCCTTGTGTTCCTTTCAAAAAAAATATGATTTTTTGTTGAATTTCGGTCAAAATTATCCACAATTTTAAGTTGAATGTGTCCTACAAATAAAAAAATGAGCCCTAGGTTGTCTTTGTGACCAGATTTGAAATCCTTGATCTTATTTTATGAGGAAACAATACATTACATTAAGAAATTGTTCAAATGACAAGGATATTATATTGTATGAATGTAGCAACCTTGAGCGGCAGCCATCTTGGATGCCATCTTGAATTTCACAAAATGATCAAGGATGTCATCAGGGCATCATGCAGATTCTGATTCTATATGCCTTCCCCTATCAAAATCAACCATAACTTTCTTGGGGGGTATTTTTACAAGGTTCATGTAAATATCAGGGATCGGCAACTGGACTAACAGCAAGTGCCACTCCCTCAGTACGATGACTGTTAGAGTGAGCAGACCAAAAGCAGGCGTATCTACCCAGCGAGATCTGGCCCATTACTGGTCTACAGACCTCAGAGAGTACTAGCACTGCAATGCGGAGGTTTCCAAGCTACCTCAATTGCAGTGGAATATGGCCTGTGTTGAGAGAATGGATCAACCCGCATGAGCCACCTCAGATTTGGACTTGGACACCACCAAGCAGCGGACATCCCCTCAGCCAGTCACCACCCTCTGTAAAACAGATCCTTGTTGCTCCCGGGTTGTCTCTTCTTTCCATGAATAAAGATTGAAACAACATCTCCCATGCCCTTCACAATGTGTGCCATCCTCCAATGGAAGGCAGCAGCAGAGTTTCACCCATGGAGTGAAGAAAGAATAGATCTTTTCTGGTGTCGAGCTTTGTAACATGTTTTATGGTGCTTGGAGAGCCAATTTGCAATCCTCACAAAAGGAGTTATCTGTAGGCTGGAGAACCAGCTACAGTCCCGGACGCAGGTTAATGTCATGTCAAGGATGACTGGATTAATTTATTAATTGTAATAAATTTCAACCCAGTTTTAAAATGATTACAAATTAAATTGAAATTTGACAGTTTAGAATTAAGTTATCTTAAAAATCTCAACCTAAATGTCAATATATTTACTTGTTGTATGCAACTATACAAATACTTTTGACATACGAGGGTACTTCAAAAAGTTCTCAGCCTCACCCAGAAACAGGAGTATCTGGAGCTTCATGATGTGACTTTCTTCCGCAAAGGGATAGCAAAGCTTGAACATCGGTGGACCAAGTGCATTGATGTTAAGGGAGACTAGGTTAAAAAAAATAATGCAAGAACAGTCTTTCTCCTGTAATGTTTTCTCTGACTTTTCGAACTACCATCATAAATATTGTAGAATTCATCTGAATGACTAAATTGCCAATATTTTTTCTTCAGCCGGATTTCGCATTCTGAGAGGCTCCATGTGAGAAAAGGCTAACAAAGTTCAGCTCTGCCTGTCAATATGTGGTGAGTCTAAATAACTGGATATGCTCAGGATATGAGGAAAATGTACACGAGCACAGAATGTTTTATTCAAGGAGCCGTTGACAGGTTTGTAAAATGTATACCCAACACATCCAACTTTGAGGTACTAGGGCAAGAAGGGAAATAGGAACTCACAGTTACAGCAGCTTCAGCTTATCAGTGAAGTTGAAATTTTGCAGAGTTTTGCAGAATAAAGCTGTGACGGGAGAAAAAGTGAGTACAAGTCAAATCTTGTTGTGGTGCTGGACGGGGCAGCGGGCCAAGCTTAAGGTAATTCAGACCCCTGCAGCACCATGAGGAGATGTAGGCTAAGCTGACGTCTATGGCTTTCAGTATCTGTTGAGTTGAGTAGGTTGAAATTTTATTATGAAAAGAATAAAACCTGATGAAACCAGGCAAGTCAACTGAATTGGGATGGGACGGAGGACTTTACTGGGGTATGAAAGATCCCTTTGCACAGTCATCTTTGCCTGAGTTTTACATCAAAGGGATGCAGATTCTGTGGGCTCTCCTGCGGGTGTGTGTCCATAAGTTCCCAACAGCAGACTGCACTTCAATGCCTAGCTGTCAGTGTCACTGTAGTGTAAAGGTGGTCTCAAAGTCAACAGTTGGTTGTCATTTTTGTTTTTCTGTCTCTGGGCCCTCTTTTTTTATTCAGCACAAAGCAGGGCACAGTGTAATTGGTATTTTCCACACGAAGCATTTTTCATGCCCATGTTGTCTAAATAAGTATAATTGTGTTCATCTGTGCACCTATGGGTGTGTTGTGCATGTTTACCACAGAGTATCATACTGTTTATATTTGAAGAGCTCTTTTCCAAAATCCGATCAACGCCAAATTAAAAAAGAACCGAGCTTGTGATGCCATTCTATAGTTTACTGATCCTATTCACTGCCCCATTAAATTTTTATGCCAAACCGTGACATATACGTGTTTAAAATGTTCTGCAAATTGCAGTTTCTTCCCAAACTGCGACAAGCGCCACACCTGTTTTTTGGCTGAATGCGATATCTCCTCTCCACCAATCAGCTCCACGCGTAAGTCTCCTTTCCTTTCAAAAATAACTTGCTTTAATAACTGTTACAGAAATATCTAACATGTGGGGGTTTGTGTGTAAACTAGTGGACGTTTTGCACTGAAACGCTCTGCTTTAATGAGCATTCATTAAACCCACAAGGACCTCTTAAAGGTGTAAAAATGTATAAAAATGTTTGATTCATGATGGTTT